>JAGKQL010000018.1:728108-753094 GCA_018398635.1 Cyprinodon brontotheroides
ATGTCTATACCTGTCTGTACACTAAGGTTTTTGTGTAAATATGACTCTGTGTTTTTTATGATGCTACGGGTTCACCATTCCCACGTAAAACGAACAGCTGAAACAATACCGCAAAAATTGCATTGAAAGATTGCTACAGAGAAACATATCAAGATGATCAGTGGTGGATGAAGTACCCAACTATCGTACTTTCAATTCAGTTTATTTATATAGCGCCAATTCAAAACACATTTCATCTCAGGGCACTTTACAAACTAAATCAAATCATACAGTCAGATTGGTCAAAATTTTTCTATCTAAAGAAAACCAGCTGATTGCATTGACTCATTGACTCAACAGCAATCCCTCGCACCAAGCATGCATGTAGCGACAGCAGAGAGGAAAAACTCCCTTTGAACAGGAAGAAAACCTCCAGCAGAACCAGGCTCAGTGTGAGCGGCCATCTGCTGCTTAGACCGACTGGGGTTCAAGGAGACAGAAGCAGAGATACAAAAAGCAGCTGAAAAGGCAGCTCTACAGCCCCTGTCCAGGAAACACACAGCCAGGCAGACGAGCTCTCGAGCCAGCTCCCCATGTCAGAGGATGAAGAGAGCACATCCAGTTAGTCACATTAAAAGGAAACATGACTACACTGAAAAACAGGCTGCATCTCCAGCATCTATAAACAGTAGAAGTTGATGGCAGCAGCAAAGCTGATATTTCTCTCCAGGATGGAGTCACAGCCAAACAGGAACAGACCAGATGAAGCTACTATGAGAAAGCAGAGAGAGCAGAACGTTAGGAGATTGAACTAACAGATTCTGCAGAGTGGGAATAGAATAGAATGAATAGAATGATGAAAAAGGGGTCCCTATGTCCTCCAGCAGTCTAAGCCTATAGCAGCATAACTATAGAGATAGCTCAGGATAACCTGAGCCACCCTAACTATAAGCTTTATCAACAAAGAAAGTTACTAGTGACTAGGTAGGATTCCCGCAGGCCTGTGGAGCGATATTTTCTCTCCAGTTTCCTAGCATTTAGCTTCAAAGTGCGCAGCTCTGCATTGCACCAAGGAGCAAGCTTTTCGGTTTTCATTTTCAAAGGAGCTGTGTTGTCTAAGGCAGTATGCAGAGAACTAGCAACCCCATCAACAAAATCATCAACCTGGTGTGTGTGATGATTTTGGAGTCTGCACTGTATAATCACAGAGCTATTGATTAAAATAGGATGATATTAATGGTTAATAACAATAAAAAAATTCTAAAAAAAAGGTAAAGTGTATTTTTTCAAAAGCAGCTGTTGTAGTGCGATCACCAAGAGCCCCTTGGTGTGTGTGGTGATTTTGGAGTCTCTGCACTGCCTGTGCATAGAGATCAATGTGGAGTTATTACATCCAGCTCGGAGAACGGTTGTTTTACCATTTGCAGACGGTCCCTAACCACTCGCCTGGCCGCTGCCTGTTAGAGATCAATGTAATACATCCAGCTCGGAGAACGGCTCGTTTTTAGTCGTATAACGCTTTTTGATTCTAGTAGTTCATAGTCTGTGCTATCAGGACATGAAAGATGCGTCATTTGTGTTTCAACAACGAGAGTTATTGATCCCGGAAGTCCGAATCTGTGAATATCTTTCTAACTTTACCGAAGTCGCCTCGAGCCGTCGTCTTAACTGACGAGCTGTCAGTCAAATGCTTCCTGACACTACTTCCTGTGAGATCGTGTCTGCAAGGCCCAATCAGGAGGAGGCTTACAGTTGTCTCCGCCCAACCTGTCAAAACCACTTTTCCTCCGCGCGAGGAGAAAATCAGTCCGAGCGCAGAGACGCTTTCAAGAGGGCAGCCGTCTTCGAGCGTGGCCGCTGGATAGAAAATTGTGCGCGCAGGGAGATCGTGGGAGGGGCTGGCGCGCGCGGAGAGAGATTTTCTCCTCTTGAAGCAGCAGTTTCTCGCGCGGTGGTAGATAAACCATGCGCAGAAGTAGTCTAACATACATGCGAGTATGTTTATTTTGCTCGCGTTGGTTATGACATAAATGTAACGCCATAAAGATGTTAGTAAAAGTTAGGGTCATTCATTACAATTCTTCAAGCTGATTGGGTACCTGGCTGAAACATATCAGATTCTTGATTTGTTTCATGGTGTTAACTGATAAATCAAATTCTCACCAGATCCTTTTGAGAGGAAAACACAAACATCTTTCTCATCCACAAAGGCAAAATTCACGTCCTTTTGCTAATTTTTCTAAAAGAGATGGAGGGTAGTCTAGCTAAAACAGGCGTAAACATATTTCAACCTTCTGCCTCTGGTTGACATGATGTTGTCATACACGTCTCTGTATTTCAAATTGTTCAAAAAATGAATATTTGGCTTTATCATTATTCTATTGTCATTCTGTATCATATCTAAATGTTTTAGACTTAAGATGTATCACAGTGATGCACAGAGGCTTCACCACAGACTGAATCATCAAATAGGAGGAGCTTGATCTGCATGAATCTTTGTCATGAGAATAACAAAACATTGGTCACAGGAATGTAGTTTAGATTAGTTTTTACTCTAGGTTTCGAAGTGAAGTAGAAATAAACAGGGGAGGGAAAGGATTGAACTTGTGTGTTGCCATTAAAGTCAACATTTCTTCTGGAGAACAATGTGATGGAAAGATGTCATCTATGTTAACCCTGTTTTTCTTAAAACCCTCTGGTGAATAGCGGTCACTGTAGTGGGCAGCTACTAAAAAGTAAATATCTCTAATTCTATGCTTTCTATAGTGAAACTACATATTAGTCATTGTAACTGTGTCAGGTCTAAGCACCTAAAACATCATACATACATACAGGGAAAGAAAGAAGGCACAGAGACAATTAATTTAGTTTTACTCGCGAGGAGAGTAGGAAGAGACTGCAGAGTTTACAAATCTCCAATACACTCTGCCAGTCTTCAGCTTTCTCCTCGCTATTTATTAAAGTCAGAGGGGGGTTCCCTAGTTACACAAGCTGAGGTTGCGCTAAAGGAATAGGAAACAAGAAATACAATTCAATTTGCAGCCTCAGTGAACAGGTCAATTTGCATTTAAATGTCTTGCGGTCAAATGAGCCGAGAACCTCTTAGTTTCGTTAAGCTTGAGCAATACTTCCTGAGAGTTGACCCTATACTGCTTGTGCAACACCTCTCTGGAACAGTAATATGTCACATATTATACATCATAAGAACAAACATTAAGTATCTTATACATAATTATTCCAACAAACTGCAAGTAAATTTCATCTGAGAAATTTCATCCAAGATGGCCAACAAACGGCAACCCCTGTCGACCACTGCTGGCATATTCTCTCAATCCTTCTATTGTAGTAGAGCCCAACAGGTAAAAAAAATATAATGATTTACAGCAACATTTAATCAAGGATATTGTCAGTTTGAAATAGAATTTTTTTGTTTAATATGTAGAAAATTATGATTAACCATCCAATGAAGTGAACGTCATGCATCAGGTATTACATTTTTCAACATAAGTCATATAGTTGTTTACTGTGTTTTTTAATAGTTTTGCTTATAATTCAGTGTTTTAACGTTACACATATAAGCTATTCATTTAAAATTTACTTTTAAGTGTATTTTGTGTATACTTTCTGCAGATTAGCTGTAGTTTGTGTGACTGTTTTGAATTGAAAAAGCTTCCTGGATGGGAAGTCCAGTGCATTGAATTATTTTTTTTTCAACTTTTTTACCTTTTTTGTAATGACTATACCAATTATTTCTATTGTAGACTTCAAACACCGTGAAGAATAAGATAGCCAAAAGGAAAGTGAGGGTGATGAGGGCCAGGAAACAGAGGAAGGTCAGCATGATCAGGACGCTGAGGATGATGGGTACAGGGCACCTGACCGTACTGAAGCCCATAAATATGTCGTGAAAATCCAAAACAATGACTTTGCCAGAGACTTGCCTCCTTTTCTAGGAGAGTGTAAACTGAATGTGGAGGGAAGAGATCCTATGGATTGTTTCAGATACCTGTTCCAGCTCATCTCATTGATGACATAGTGAAAAACACCAACTTGTATGCTCTCCAGAAAGGGAAAGGAAATCTGACAGGAGATGAAATGCAGATATTTTTAGGGATCGACTTGATCATGGGGTACATTCGCCATTGAAGGGCAGGAATGTACTTGTCAAGTGATGATGGACTACGACCATGTCTGTAAACAGGGATGAGCAAATCCTTAGACACCTCCACTTTGTGAATAGCTTTGTTTACCGCCCAGCTAACACAGATAGGCTCTCCATAATAAGACCCTTCCTAAGTACACTTCAGAAGACGTTTAAGGCAGCAGTACATCCTGAGGATTTTCAGTCACTTCAGTCAGCTATGAGTGTCATTGGTTTTTCATATTCAGTTCTAAACATTGCGCCTATAAAGTGTAAAATATTAAGATATGTTGGAATATTTTTCAAAGCATAAAATAAAACAATGATTTGTGTTTTTATAACAGAATACTAGATCATTATTTTTTTATAAATTCAAATTTTATATTGAGTTCTCAGGTGCGCATAGTCCACTCCATTGGACATATCTGTAACTTCATGAAATGATTTACATTTTTTTTTCAAGTCTTAAGAAGAATAAAAACCCTTGAGAATAAAATCTTGATCAAGACTTTCATAATTCATGCACTAGAGATGTTTTGCATTACCCACATTGTGTCATAAGAAGAGGTGCATTATGTATTCTTACCATCCTTTTAAATATTTTTCTAATTATTTTGTCTAAGGAGTTGGAGTAAGAGAAGGTTTACAGTCTAGCTCTGCACTGAGGTCAGCAAATACAGAATGCTAGATAAAGAGCTGGATCAGACCAGAATGGGATGCAGCTCTGGCTTTCTGGAGTTAGCATCCCTTTTATTTTGGCCTCCTGTGATAAATGTGTGGTCATACCCTCATTTGGGGCTTATCTATAGGGTTACAGTGGAGCTGTTGCCTTTCTCCAGCAGTCTCTGGGCAAAAGGCGCGGTAAAACCTTGATAGTTCAGCAAAAAAATAAAAATCAATAAATAAATCTAAAAATAATAATTTAAACATTTCTTTAATGGTTAAGGAATTGCAGGTAATTAGATATTAGGTTTAAACACCAAACACCTTATTCAGCAACCTGCACAAAGAAAGACACAGAGAATTGAGTATGATTTACTTGCAAGGAGAGTGATCAGAGACTGCTCAGTTACAATCCTCCAAACCACTCTGAAGCAGTCTCTGTTCTCCAGGCTATTTATTTAGATCAGGGATGCCCTGGTTACAATGTGGTTTCAATCTGCTAAAGGGAGGGGGGAAACCCAGATGAAACCTGTTCACAGAAACTTCTGTACAACAACATGAGATAAGGAGAATTCCTTTCCTTATCTGGTTATGCAGCTCTCCGTGTTCCACAGCCTTGACCGCAGCCGTCAGCATCCTTCTGCACAGACTTACAGCAAAACACAGCAAACAAAGTTAAATGTTTCAACACTCTTTGTAATATAAGTAAGATAGGGATACAATATGTGTAAGTATAATATGATTAAAGTAGAATAACTTACCAGACTGAGTGAAAAATTTTATAGTGAGTAAACAGGATAAATTAATATATAATTAAAAGAGAAATCTAAATTTTCTAACAGCAGTCCACCCTTTCGATTATAGAAGGATATTATCCTTTTGTAATCGATATTAGAAATGGGAAAATAATGAATATAAACAACTAAAACTAACTAAAACTGTAAATATATATATAAAGAAAACTAAAAATAAAAAAATTGTGTATATGTAAAGAAAGGTTCAAATAAGAAACTAAAATTAAAAATAATAATGAAACATATATATCAAAAATGCACAACTGCATTAAGTCGGTGGACAAATTAAATGATTATAATAGATGGAAAAATTATGGAAAAGATTATGATAGCTAAAATATGTTGCCAATAAATAGAGCCCTAGAATCACAATATCGGCAAAAATGTTTTCTGTTTTTCCCCATGATGATACTTTTATGGTAAAATATCTATTTGTTGAGAATTTAAATGTTTAATTCTTATCATTATCAGTTACCCTTTTTGTTTCCCTGGAAAGAGAAAAGTTCAAATCAGTCAAAACAATAGACCCCTTCATGTCTACAAACTGTAAGTCAAATTATTAATCTGAATTTAATTAAAAGTAAAAAAAAGATCAATCTCTATGCAAAATGTTAAAATCATAACACAAAGTTGTTTCACGCAGATGACGAGTTCAGCTCTTCAGAATCAGGGTCAGTCAAAGCACACATTGAAAAGTTGGAGGATTTAATCTCAGCGCTCCTCTTTCCCAATGGTGGCTGAGATGACCCGATCATCAGAGTTCATTCTCTAATCCAGAAATCTCTGCCAATACTGACCATCAGCCATCAGGTGGTCATCTAACACTTGGACTTTCTTTTTATTATCAAGAAAAGTAATATCAAACACTTAGATACTAAAAATGTTCACCTTTCATTAAAATACAACACATTTCCCTTCTCATTCATGTTGTATGATTAAAAATCAAAAAGCCAAAGCTGATGTCAGACATCTTCAGGTGGGCGTCTTCATCTTTCTGTTGATGTTGGTCCCTCATACAGGCGACATTTTGAACGAGGTTCAATGGGTGGTCTGCAGAGCAGCTGGTCCTCAACACATCAGGTGGACGACTGATGGGTTAATTAACCAATCAGAGGGGATTATTCTGCCCCTTTATTCTGATTTGTTTTGTTGAAGCTTTTCCTGGTTCCTTCCAGATGAGCTCAGATGAGCTCTGATCACTTTCTTTGATGACTTTGAGCCACACCTCCTCCTGCTGAAGGATGGAAGGATGGCTGAGATGGTCCTCCATCAGGGTCTCCAGGCACCTTGGTCCCTCTGTAAAGCCGTCTCTAAGGGAAAAAAGGTCTTGTAGTATGGCAAGCCAAGAAGGTCACATTTCGCATTGAATTGTCGCATTAAGATTGGGCAGCTTTTCTGCTCTCGGGCTGATTCTGTGCGCGGTGTGTTTCGCTTGCTTGCGCTGTTGGCATCGGGTCTTGGTGGGGTGGGGCTGCGCTTTTGGCCGGGGCGTTTTTGGGGGTCCCGCGGCGCCGCGCCGGTTCGTGGCGGATGCGCATGGGCCCCGCCGGGGCGGGCCGCCTGAGTGTATTTTCCTGGGTGGTGCGGCCGCTGTGGGTGTTGCGGCGGTTGCCGGGCTTGGTGCTGGGGGCGGGTGTTTCGGTGCTCTGTGGGGATGGGGCGTTTCGGTCGGCGCCGTGGGGCTGGTGTTCGTGCCCGCACTACTCGAGTGGCCGGCTGCCGGCGGGGCCCAAGGACTGCGCCCCGCGCTCCCCGGGCGCCGGCATGGCGGTGGCTGGGGGCTTCTTTCGCGGGCTGTCTCTCCTCCTGCCTTGGTGGGGGTCTGGTTTCCGGGCTGGCCCCGCCTTGGTGCCTTCGCCTGGGGTCCCCTTGGGCTTCTGGGGCTTTGGGTCTCCCGGCGCTGGACTCGGGTGCTCTGGGGGTGTGCCTCTCGGCTCTCCACAACCACTATTGAGCATTTTTTCTATGGTTAAAACTTTACATGCACAAGTTCACCCTCACAAACAACTACAGGTGCTAGGCTTCAGGTACTTAGAGATTCACTTCCCAAACAGAAACCCCACATTCATATCTTCAGGTAACACAGAGTACATGTCAGACTTAATAATATTACTTTAGCGATAGTTTCAAGGTGTTTGCTTTATTGTATATCTCGTACCATGATTTTTTTTTTGTTCTTTTTTGTTTTTTTTTTTTTTCCATCTCATTACAGGTGTTGAAGCAGACTGAAAATGTTTTGTCATTGTCTCCTTCCTATCTCCTCTTTCTTTCATCTTTTGTCCTGTTTTTTTTTTCTTTTTCCTTCTTCTTCTTCTGTTTTTCTGCTCTACTTACATTGCAGTGTCCATATAAACTGTAAAACTCCCTGCATAATTATAATAAAGCAATTTATATACATGAAACAAGTGGAGCAGTATGGCAATTGCGATACCGCTACACTTGTGAAAGTAAAATCTGTTGGGCTCCTTTTGGCATCAAGACAATTATTCTTATTGCCACCTTGCCAGACAGGACACTGTAAAAAAAAAAAAAAAAAGATTGAAGTTAACCCGCAAAAAACGCGCGTTCTCCTGAGATTACGCCGCTTTTTACGCCGTCTTTTACCAACAAGCGCCGCCTTTTACGCGCGTCATGATAGTACCGCAAGACGCGCGTTAAATACGCGCGTTGTGTCGGTCAGAACACGGGTATTTAACGCGCGTTTTCCTAATATGATAATGATGTCCTTCCTTCTTTTCCCACAGCCAATGCATTTGAACTGGTTGCATCCAATCGCTGATCAAGGCAGCCAGACCAAGAAAGTTCAGCACAGATCTGCTTTGTGGAAAACTGCACAGAGCTCAATGATGCAGCATTGACAAAATTCACTGCATTGCCGTTTCACAAAGCCTTAATGTTAGGAATATATCCACTACTTACACTTTGCTGTAATTTTGAATCCATTCCATGCCTATTTTCATGTAAAAACGTTTTGCATCAACATGCATCGCCAACTAATGTTTTGTATTTACAGGTATTTCTGAGAATATAATCATAAATGTAGCCTACTTCACTGTTTTTGATCCATCGCCATGCATTCTGTCATGTAAAAACTTTTTATATTGTGCTAATAAAATGACAATAAAGGGGACACTTGTCTTCCAGAAAATTTGTCGGTCTGACTTGTTTTCTGTATATTTTCCTGCATATCACCAACCTTTTCCCATAATGCTTTCTACAGCCATGGAGCAACTGCTGTTAAAATTAAATGAACAGGAAAATTTCTTATTAAAAGTGTTATTAGTGCAATGAGAAAAAACTTGCTTAGTTGAGCCAGTGGAGGTTTGATGATCCCCATAGCTCATGTTCTCTAGCAGCAAACAGGTGTTTGCACCAAAGCTGGGGAACAATATAGGCAAGGTGTGTCTCTTTTTCAAGAGAGAAATGGATACTGGATTCTTTCATCTTTTTTATTTATTATGAACTGTTATCTATTTCCCACTACCTTTGACCACTAGTCAATACCTTTACTTATGTGTACTAGAACAAGATCCAAATGTGCAAGACCCCTTGCTCACACTGGCTCCGGTGCGGTTACCGAGCCGACAGAGACCGCAACTCCCAGCACACCCCCTCTCACACCGCCCTTTTGACTACGGTGCAGTGCGCGGCTCCATGCTCCGCAACAGGTGCAGAGATTTAACAGAAGTTCACTTGAGTTCACGCGAACTTCATGCGATAACACGCCCAAATAAGGATATTTGCGAGAGCTTGTTGCGGAGGTTCTCCGGCACGCCGCAAGGATAGCTTTCTTGCGGAATTTTCTGCAGCGCCCGGAGTGTCTCGGTAACTGCAGCCGGACAGCTCAGCAGCCGGTGAGAGAGGTTTACGTCTTTTTAATGACTTGGAATCACTGCGGCGCCGCACCCACCGCACCGCAACGGTAAGACCGGAGTCGGTGTGAGCCTGGGGAGAGTCTAATTACATTTTCATTGTGGAGTAGGAGACAAGGTATGGGTGCAGCACCTTCCATTGGGGGTGTATCCAGAAAACCGGTACTACGTTACTTAGATGTTACATTTAATTTTAACAGCAGTTGTTCCGTGGCTGCAGAAAGCATTATGAGCTTGGGAAAAGGTTAGTGATATGCAGGAAACATACAGAAAACAAGTCAGACCGACACATTTTCTGGAGGACAAGTGGCCCCTTTATTGTCATTTTATTAGCACAATGTAAAAAGTTGTTACATGACAGAATGAATGGCGATGGATCAAAAACAACAGAGAAGTGGGCTACATATATGGATTATATTCTTGGTTAGAGGCAAGAGAGAATATCAAAGGCATAGGTTTGATTTCAGCTTTGTTAGGGACACTATTGGTCTTCAGTTTCATTGGTCTAATGTCATTGGTCCTTTGCAAAAATATGCATACTCTTTTTTTATGCTTAATGTGAGCATCAGGCTTTGATGTGTTTAAAGAGAACAGCATAATTTCTTCCTAGATTAATACAAATCTTATAAGCTCTACACTCACTAGATGCTGTTTAGCAATGTTTGAAGCATCACTGGCTCTGATCAATGTGCAATTAGGACTTTTTTCCACTTTGAAAATGTTTGCATTTAAACTTACCAGCCACTAAGACAGAAGGTAAATACATTCCTATTTAACCAAATATAGTCTAAATATGCCTGTTATATGTTGACGTATCATGGGTTTTCTTTTGAAGATATATAATTGTGCAGAGGTAAACAGGTGAAACCCACTCTTATTCTAGGCTAAAACAGGCGAAGGCTTCTGACTGCAGTTCTATGAAGAAGCAGGAGAGAGTTTGGATTTTTGGAACTTGAGAAATGAAAGTAACCAAAGTTAGGATTTCTTTTATAAAACAAAATATTCTGAGTCAGACAGGAGTTCTGAAAACCGCTGTTGAAATGAGCAGTCTGTAATCTATCAACATTTCTGATTCCCTTTCACCAATATTTCTTTTCTATTACTGTTTTCTGTTTTTTGACGGCAGTTCAGGTGTATATAAAAGCTGTTACCGTATTTTCACGACTATAAGGCGCACATAAACGTCTTTTTTTTCCCTCAAAATGTGCGGTGCGCCCTTTGGTGCGGTGCGCTTTATGTGTGTTGTAACTGCGACTTTTGAGACCACCTCATTGAGGAGATGATGAAAGAGTGGCTGAATGTAAGGAGACCAGGTGTGTTTTTTTTCCACTCATCACCATCGCTGTTAATCTGACTCCATGCCTGCCCATCTCACAGCTGATGTGAGAATTCTGCTATGTCTTTTGGTAAAGATATTTTTTGTAGTTTTCGCGATATTCTGCTTTTTTTGCGTTTTTTTGTCCCATTGAAATGCATGTAGAATTCTTAGATTTCAGCAAAATTCAGCTAAAACTTTATCATCTTCGACCTTTAACTACTTCAGCATACTTTCAGCTAGAAACACCATTCAACTTTTTAAAATGTTTCCCGTGATCTTTCTGCTATTACTGTTTAACTCAGCTTTTTGCTAACTTTTACAGTTTTGCTTCAGTGAAGCTTTCAAATTTTAAAAGAAAATTTAAAGATTTTCAGATTTATAATGGAAGTCTATGGATGGAATTCTTCAACTGCTAGAGTGCGTGTTCTAGCTTTTGAGCTGTTCTGGTTTTTCCGAACAAATTGTTCTCACTCACTCATTTTTCACTCAGTTGAAATAAATTATACATCAAAAACGTAGGATTTTTTGTCAGGATTCAGGAAATATAACCCTCATTTGTATGGTAGTTTTTAGTAGAAACATGAAAGTTGGCACAGTGGAAGCCGAAGGATGGCTGACACCAACGGTGAAATAATTTTTTGAATACCTTTTACGGTTTTGGCTCACAGTTTGTTATCCTTTCTCTGCCTCGTTTGTTCGCAGGGAAAGTTTTGCTTTTGAGGAGTTCTGCTCTACCATGGAACTGCATGTTATTTAATGAGACCAGCAGGATTTACAAACCTTTATATTTCTCCTTCCCATTAAGGTTGTGAATGAGCTACAGCCATGAAAGTTACCCCAATCGGAGACAAAGGATAGCTCTCGCTTAGACTGAAATAATTTTTTAGATACCATTTACGGTTTGTCTTCAGCACTCGTTTGTTTGGAGCTGATATTCCCATTCAAAAAAGCCTGAGAGGAAAGGAACGAAAGTGAAGCGCCATGTCTCTCTTTCACTGACAGGCTCGTTAACGTCGTCAAGGTAACCGAAGCTTCAAAGGATTTTACCTCCACCACTTTAAACAGCACATTTTAATCTAATGGAGGGAGACAACACTGATTTAACATTAGGAAGTGGATACAATATGACTACTGGCCATGACCCTTCCCTTCACACGCAACCCTGATAGACTTTCAAAATAAGACTCCGGGACCCTTCAAAATAAAAGCTCCTACATTAAACTCATATTTTTTTCCCAGCATATGGCTCAACATTATGACCCAAACTCAACCACTTTTTAAAAATGAGACTGTAGGGGTTTTTCAAAACACGCACCCACAGCAAATTTCAAAATAAAAGCCTCCCATTGCCACTTTATCTACTGCCCTAATAACAAGGGAAAAGTAGTGATTTAACGATTGGAAAGTCATCAAGTATCATTGCTGGGTCTGACCCTTTTCTCAACACACTACTGCTAGACTTTCAAAATAAGACTCCAGTGACCCTACACAATAAAAGCCTCTATATTATACTGCATTAATTGATGCAAATGGCTCAGCATTATGACCCAAACTCTACCAGTTTGTTTCTATTAGACTCTATGGACCTTTTCAAAACATACCCTGGAGTGAATTTCACAATAAAAGTCTCCCATTTACGCTCTAATACAGCATCTATTCACCAAATAACATGGAAAACCAGTGATTTCATATTTAGAAATGGATTCTATATCACTGCTGGGCATGACCCTTCCCTTGACACACATCCATGTCACGGTCCCTTTCCTCTGACCTGCAGGGGCAGTTCCTCCTGTAGGCAGAGGCAGGTCTAATTACTAATTGGAGCCACT
This sequence comes from Cyprinodon brontotheroides, assembly GCA_018398635.1. Classification (NCBI taxonomy): domain Eukaryota; kingdom Metazoa; phylum Chordata; class Actinopteri; order Cyprinodontiformes; family Cyprinodontidae; genus Cyprinodon; species Cyprinodon brontotheroides. Next base: position 740,705 of record JAGKQL010000018.1, read on the forward strand.
TGGGCTCCTTATATAAGTTGGGCTCCACTAACACTCTCTCTCTCTGCTCCTCCAGGTATTTCCTTTGTTGGTTGGTTCCTTTTGGTTTTGGTAACACTCAGACACATTCATGTTCACCCACTCATACACTGCACACACTAAACATTCTTACATACTCACATCTCATCTTTGTTTTATTTAAAGTTATTTATTGGTTACAATAAAGTATTGATTGGCCTAAATCGTTTGGTGTCCCCTCATTTTTGTCATGGGCATTGAGCCGGCCTGTGACAAGTGGGGGCTTGTCAAAGTTAAGTTAATGTTAGTTGTACCTTAGTTTTTGTGTACTTTAACAAGTTGTTGTTTGGTTAACTTAACATTCTGTTAGATTGGTTAACATTGGTATAGTTTTCCTTTTTATCTTATCATTGATAAGTTTATTTGTAGTTTGGCTGTTCTACTTGTTTTGTAGTTAATTACGTTCAGTAGTTTTGAGTAGTTAATTTTGGTTTCCAAACTTTTGTTGAGGGGATGCTTTGGTTTGGCCATTTTGTTAGGAGAGAGCAGTGAGCATGTGTTACCTTTGGTTAGCTTTTTTAGCTTCTTTGTTTGGTGACTCACTTAGGGCCTTTTTCTGGGTTTGTGTCCAGGTGGGAGTCCTCCCCTTGTGAGGTAAATCAGCGAGTGTCAATAGGAGGCTCGTGGTGTTTTTGTTTTAGGTGGCAGTGAACGTGGGTAGAGCTTCCCCATTCCCTTTTTCCCTACATCGGCTCGGGAGCACCTCAGTGGTTGTGGGGGTTGCCAGTTTCTGGTTACTTTTCACTCCACTGGTTTTGAGTGCATAAAACCCCACCACATGTGACTGCACGAAGACCAGGGTTCAGTCAGTTAGCTGTTTTTGAAGACTAGTGGGGAGTGGCTCCTGTCCTAAACCCAGCTGGCAGCAGGTGAGTTTGTTTTTGTCTTTGTTAAAGGTTATATTGACTTTGTTTAAAGGAAAATGGCTTCTATTTGGCAAAGTTTTATTCAGTCACCTTCAGAATTGGCTTTAGATTTGTGTACTAAGGAGCAGTTAATTGAAATAGCTGAACATTATGACATTGAAATTGGGGATAAAAAGTTGAAAGATATTGTTAGGGCTGATTTAAAGCAGGGTCTTATGGAGGCAGGGATTCTTGGCAGTCAGGGTGCAAGTTGTCAGCCTAGTCCACCTGTTTTAACCTTTGAGCAGCAGAGGGAGCTGTTACAAATGCAGCTGGAGCTGGAGAGGTTGAGGGGTACCAATAGACCAGTTTCAGATACCAGAGGACAGTTTGATGTTGCAGGAAACATTCGTCTGTTGCCTAAATTTGATGAGTCAGATGTTGACACTTACTTCACTCTATTTGAGAGGATAGCAGATTTTAGAGGTTGGACAGACTTGGATAGAACTACGTTGTTGCAATGTGTGCTCACAGGTAAAGCACGTGAGGCTTTTTCAGCATTGAGTGTAGCTGATAGCAGGGTTTATGCTACAGTAAAATCTGCAGTACTGAAAGTGTATGAGCTGGTACCTGAGGCATATCGCCAACGTTTTCGTTTTAGGAAAAGGTTAGATTCACAGACTTATTCAGAGTTTGTTCATGGTTTGACTTCTGCATTTAATCGTTGGTCGACAGCTTCTGAGGCTACTACTTTTGAGGGTCTTTGTGACTTAATTGTGTTAGAGCAGTTCAAAAATTCAGTGCCTGAGGCAGTTGCAACATACATTAATGAACGTAAGGTTAAATCTCCATGTGAAGCAGCAGCCCTTGCAGACGAGTATGTGCTTACTCACAAAAGTCACTTTGAACCAAGCCGTGCTACTCATAAGTATGGTCTCAGACATGTTCCTTTGTCTGAAGTTTTAAATCACAAGCCCCAGCAAAAATTTGGTCATAGAGTACCAGTTAATGTCAATACCTGTAGATATTGTCTAGTTGAGGGTCACTGGAAGAAAGAGTGTCCTTTACTTAAATCTAAAAGGTCAGGTCAAGTTAAACCTAATGTAATGGCAGCTCCTGTTACACTTCCTGACCTCCAGGTTGGGCTGTTGCAGTCACAGGTTAAGGTTGGTTCTTCTCCTTGTGATTTCTCAGCTTTTATTTCTGATGGTGTAGTGTCTTTGGTTGGTGATAGCAAAGGAGTCCCAATTAAAATTTTGAGAGATACAGGAGCTTCGGATTCTTTTATTTTAGAGTCTGTGTTGCCATTTTCTAAAATGTCTGATACTGGTTGTTGTGTCATTGTACAGGGCATGGGGTTAGTTCCATTTTCCTCTCCTTTATATAAAGTCATTTTAGCTTGTGGTTTTGTAGAAGGTGATGTAGATGTTGGGGTGCGGTCCCAGTTGCCAGTAGAGGGAGTGCACATGATTTTGGGGAATGACCTTGCAGGGTGTAAAGTGTGGGCAGATGGCAATCCCAACATCTTTAAAAACCCAACTTCTGTGTCCCCTGTAGGTCTATCTTTGCAGTGTAGTAGTGTGCCTTCTGATGTATTTCCTGTTTGTGCTGTAACCCGTGCTGCCTCTAGAGTTAAAGAGGGTGAGGTTAAGCCAGAAAATTTTGAGTTACCATTCAAACTTCAGACAGAACAGTTGTCTACTTCTAAAGATACATTAGTAGCTGAACAAAAAGCTGATACAACTTTGTCTAATCTTTTTGCTAATGTTGTGCCTGAGTCGGTTGTGAGAGACAGTGCAATGTGTTATTTCCTTCTGGGTGAAGTTTTAGTTAGGAAATGGGTTCCACATAGTGACCAGGGTTTGGGAGATCCAGTCTTTCAGGTAGTTGTCCCAACTGTATTGAGAAACAAGGTTTTACAAACATCACATGGTGACGTAGCAGGTCATCTGGGTGTACACAAAACTTATGACCGTATTCTCCGTCATTTTTTCTGGCCACGTCTTAAAAGAGATGTAGCTCAGTTTATTAGGACTTGTCATACATGTCAGCTCACTAGCAAACCAAACCAGGTAGTCAAGCCAGCACCTTTGTACCCAATCCCAGCCATAGGGCAGCCTTTTGAACATCTCATTATTGATTGTGTTGGGCCATTACCACGATCTAAGTCAGGGCATAGCTATCTATTGACTGTAATGTGCCAGGCAACTAGATATCCGGCTGCTTTTCCACTTCGCACGATAACTTCAAAATCAGTTGTAAAAGCATTGACCCAGTTTATTTCTACATTTGGTATTCCAAAAGTTATTCAGTCAGATCAGGGTTCTAATTTTACCTCCCATATGTTTGCCCAAATTCTTAAACAGCTTGAAGTTAAACATAACAAGTCTACTGCATTCCATGCTCAAAGTCAAGGAGCTTTGGAACGTTTTCATCAGACTTTAAAGTCTTTGCTATGTCCATACTGTACAGAGTTGTCAGCAGACTGGGAGGAAGGGTTACCCTGGTTGTTACTAGCCGCTCGTGAAGTAGTGCAGGAAAGCACAGGGTTTAGCCCAAATGATTTGATGTTTGGTCACAAAGTCCGAGGGCCGTTAGCAGTTTTGCAGGATGGTTGTTTGCCTGATGAACCACCTCAAAACCTTCTTGACTATGTAAATGGATTAAGACTGAAGTCGTACAGGGCTGGTGAATTGGCTAAGGAAAGGTTGGAATTGTCTCAAAGGAAAATGAAACAGAAATATGACAGACAAGCTGAGCTGCGTGAGTTTAGTCCGGGTGATCGTGTCCTTGCTCTTTTGCCACTTGTAAGTTCACCGTTTCAGGCGAAGTATTATGGTCCATTTACGGTGTTGCGTAAAGTGTCAGATTTAAACTATCTCATTGAAACCCCAGGTCATAGGAAAACCTCTAAATTATGTCACATAAACCTGCTAAAGTCCTATCATTCTCTTAGTCCAGTTCAGGTTGAAAGGACTTCAGTGGGGAGGTCAGCGTTGGCTGTTGCGCCCATCACTGTCCCTACTGGCCTTAACTTTTTGGAGGGGGGAGAAGAGGAGGTAGTTGTGGTGTCAGATGAAGTTTTAAGAGGTCGTTTGAAAAACTCTCAGACTTTGCAAAATCTTAGTCCACTGGTAGATCATCTAGATTGTGGTAAACGTGACGAGTTGGTGGCCCTCATTAGAAGTTATCCTGCTTTGTTTTCTGACACTCTTTCACAGACTCATTTAATCAAGCATGACATAGACATTGGAGAGGCTAAACCCATTAAACAAAAGTTTTATAGAGTATCTGAGGAGAAGAAACAACAGTTGGAGACAGAGGTGCAATACATGTTGGAAAATAAAATTGCTGAGCCATGCTCTTCCAATTGGGCATCACCCTGTCTTTTGGTTAGAAAGTCTGACTCAACTTTTAGACCTTGTACTGATTATCGAAAAGTAAACAATGTCACTAAAGCAGATCTTTTTCCTCTTCCCAGGATGGAGGACTGCATAGATCAAGTTGGGTCAACAAAGTTTGTTAGCAAATTTGATCTTCTTAAAGGGTACTGGCAGGTGCCTTTGACAAAGAGAGCCCGTGTGATTGCTGCTTTTGTCACTCCATCTGGCTTGTACTGTTACAACGTAATGCCTTTTGGGTTGTGGAATGCTCCAGCCACCTTCCAGAGGCTGATGAATCTGGTGGTGTCAGGTCTGGAAGGGTGTGCCGTGTATCTGGACGATGTAGTCGTTTATTCAGATTGTTGGGAGGAGCATATCCGGCGAGTACAAGTCCTATTTGAAAAACTGGTGTGGGCCAGGCTGACTGTTAATTTGGCAAAGTGTGAGTTTGCCAAAGCTACTGTGACTTACCTTGGAAAAATTGTTGGGCAGGGTTTTGTTCATCCTTTGGAAGCAAAGATCGTTGCTGTGAAGCAGTTCCCACAGCCAACCACCAATAAAGCATCTGCTAACCTCGTAACATGCAGCCTAAGCCTGCCAACTGTGCTGTCATCAACACAGCGGCTCATAACATGCAGGTTAGATTTTTTGATAAATTCAGCTCCTTAAGTTTTATTAACTCTCTTTTTATAAGCTTCTCTCTCTGTCCTTCCTGTGCTTCTTATGGTCAGTCTTGTACTTTGGTTTGTGGATTTTCAAGATTCTAAGGATGACACTGTTTTCTCTCTGCTGATCAACTGACACATTTTAATTAATTTAAATTTTGTTTTACAAATCTTTACTTTTCCACATATGATTTCTGACTTTAATACTTTTATACATATTCAACATTTATCTTCCTATCCTTAAGCTACTAATTTTTGTCTTCAACTAGTTAAGATTCAACTTTTTTACTGTTTATGTTACCGTTGTTGCTATTTTATAAAAGTTCTGCATATTTTTTCCAATTTTGGCTTGATTCTGCTCTCTTTCTGGAAACCATTCAACTTTAAACTATTCAACATACTTTCAGCTAGAAACACCATTCAACTTTTAAAATGTTTCCGTATCTTTCTGCTAAATCAGTAACTATTTATCTCAGCTTTTTGCTAACTTTTACAGTTTTGTTTCAGTGAAGCTTCAAACTTTAAAAGAAAATTTTAAGATTTTCAGATTTATAATGGAAGTCTATGGACGGAATTCTTCAACTGCTAGAGTGCGTGCTCTAGCTTTTGCGCTGTTCTGGTTTTTCTGAACAAATTGTTCTCAGTCCCTCATTTTTCACTCAGTTGAAATAAATTATACATCAAAACGTAGGGATTTTTGTCAGGATTCAGGAAATATAACCCTCATTTGTGTGGCGTTTACGGTTTTCCGACAGTTTGGCCCAGACCACGAAGAAGTCCACACTTCCTCCATAGAAATCCAATGAGAGCCCTCTGAAAATCTGAACTGAAAATTCAAAACAACAGATTTTTCGTATCGCTCCCATTTGGGAACCATTCGACGTAGCAACATGAGCCTTGTGGAAGTTGTTCCTCATACCTTCCTAGCACTCACATTGAAGGAAGTGTGTCGATATCTTTTATCGTTTAGCTAGGAAAAAGGTTTGTTCAGGGGTAACAAATCTGTCCGAACCCCAAAATCAAGATTTTGGACAATTATACACTTTTTTACATCCTCACCACGCCTAGACCAAATATTGTAGAAATATGAAAGTTACACCAGTTGTAGTCCAAAGATGGCTGACGCTCACGGTGAAAGAATTTTTTGAATACCTTTTACGGTTTTGGCTCACCGCTCGTTTGTTCGCAGGGGAAGTTTTGCTTTTGTAGTTCAGCTCTACCATGGAACTCCATGTTATTTAATGAGACCAGCAGGATTTACAAACCTTTATATTTCTCCTTCCCATTAAGGTTGTGAATGAGCTACAGCCATGAAAGTTACCCCAATCGGAGACAAAGGATAGCTCGCTTAGACTGAAAGAATTTTTTAGATACCATTTACGGTTTGTCTTCAGCACTTGTTTGTTCGGAGCTGATATTCCCATTCAAAAAAGCCTGAGAGGAAGGAGGGACGAAAGTGAAGCGCGTTTCTCTCTTTCACTGACAGGCTCGTTAAGCGTTGTCAAGGTAACCGAGCTTCAAAGGGATTTTACCTCTGCCACTTTAAACAGCACATTTGAATCTAATGGAGGGAGACAACACTGATTTAACATTTGGAAATGGATACAATATGACTACTGGCCATGACCCTTCCCTTCACATGCAACCCTGATAGACTTTCAAAATAAGACTCCGGGGACCCTTCAAAATAAAAGCCCCTACATTAAACTCATATTTTTTTCCCCAGCATTTGGCTAAACATTATGACCCAAACTCAACCACTTTTTTAAAATGAGACTCTAGGGGGTTTTCATAACACCCCACAGAAAATTTCAAAATAAAAGCCTCCCATTGCCACTTTTACTGCCCTAATAACAAGGGAAAAGAGTGATTTAAGGATTGGAAAGTCATCAAGTAGACTTTCGAAATAAGACTAAAGGGACTTTACAAAATAAAAGCCTCTTCCTTACATACACTCATTCATTGTGCCGTATGGCTCGTAGCTATGACCCAAACTCAACCAATTTCTTCAAATTACACTACCAAGGCCTGTTGACCACACACCTCAGTGCATATTTCTTAATCAGGTTCTAAGATTTACACTGTAATAAAGCATCTGCTTACCTCGTAACATGCAGCCTAAGCCTGCCAACGGTGCTGTCATCAACACAGCGGCTCATAACATGCAGGTTAAATTTTTTGATAAATTCAGCTCCTTAAGTGGTATTAGCTCTCTTTCTATAAGCTTCTCTGTCCTTCCTCTGCTTGTCATGGTCGGTCTTGCACATAGGTTTGTAGATTTTCAATCCTCAAATGATGACACTGTTTTCTTTATGCTGATCAACCGACACATTTTAAATCATTTCAAATTGTTTTGCCAAGTCTTGACATTTCCACATATGATTTCAAAATTTTGATACTTATTCAATACCATCTTCCTCAACATTTTACTTCCCATCCTTAAGCTACTACTTTTTTCTTCAACCAGATAAGATTCAAGTTTTTCTTTTTTTTTTCCGATTCAGCTAATATTATACTTTTCAGACTATGTTGTGAACTTTGGCTTCATTCTGCTCTCTTTCTGGACAGGAATTAAGCTTTTCTGGATGCTGCTCATTCATAACATGCCTGACATGTTTCTGGAAAGTTGGTGGCCCCCCTTCAAAATTTCTTTAGAAGTTTTTCTAGAAACTTGGGAGACATTACATTTAGACCCTTCTAGTGCCCACATTAAACACATTTTTAGATATCATGTATGGTTTGGCTGTGAAGCTTTTAAGATGAGTCTGTTTCTGCCATTTTACTGCCAAATGATTCTACCCTACAAAATCTTCAGATGATTCAATTGTTTTCTGCAGTTTGAAGCTTCTGATGACTTCCTATCACATTTTCATATGTTCCTCAGCTAATTTGTGCTTCTTTTCCTTCTCGCTGTTTCTTTAGCTAATTTTTCTCTTTTCATTCAGCAGAGAAAAGCATTCCCACTTTGCTGTTTCTGCGAAACAGCTTTTTCTAGTTTTATACTAATTTTAATGCTTTTGAAATGATTATTAATCTTTAATTTAGTTAGTTTTTTTTGCTAGATTACATTTATTTATTTGATTAGTTTAGTTTGTTTGAGCTAATTTTCCAGTATTTGATTTCTAATAATCTTTAAAGCTGTTAACAATCTGTTGTTTTGTAATTTAGTTTTTAAAATTTACTTTAAACTGTGCCGACAAAAGATGCATCTCACCATCTCAAAAAGAAATGCTTTCTTTTGATCCTCCTGCTGACCTCCAAGGACCTCGATGCCAGAAGTCCTCACTCCCTTAATCTTCTAAACGGGGTATTGAGGCTGGAAGACTGCTTCCTCCAGGTGGTACCTGACACTTCTGACAATCGCTGTCCTCAGAAAAAATCAGTCAAGGAGAATCCTGCTTTGACAACACCAAATTGTAGCGGGAAAAAAAGTATTTGACTATTCATCCTAGTTAAATAAACGGAGACCGATGGATTTCACTCAGTCGGCACATTTATTCATATCTTTGCAAAGAGAGAACAGTTCATCATACAGCCCTTATGGCACAGCATTCTGCTCTGTTCTGATCTGGACAGCGTTCGTTCCCCCTTACTTACAACAATGGAAAAGTTGTCAGAGTCAAAACAAATTACAAACACTTTAGTTAAACAGTAAAATTTTATGAATAAACCTTGAGAAAGAATCTGGTTTGGTATGGGAAGAAACTATGTCTGGTCTACAAACACCATCCTGCAGAGAATTGTCTGGCCTTGAAGTTGAATCAGGCTGAGTGAAAACTTTTATAGTGAGTAAATAGGATAAAATTATATATAATAGAAGAGAAATCTACATTTTCTGACAACAGTTACTCTCAGGTTGCAGTTTGGCAAGCGACAGCTCAACACAAAATGGAAAAGGTTATAATTACAAGTGAGAAGTTTGTTCTCAAAAAAGGAATAAAATTATCCGTTGTTAGGAACTGCAGGGCTTAAAGTTCTCCGGCATAGTGGCAGATTTCCAGCTTGCATCAACTGTGGTTGTATTAGAAGAAATGGGATTGTGTATTGAAATGCATATTTTAAAACCATCAGAAAAGGTTTCTGCTCCAGATAGTTAACAAGCTAGCTGTTAACTGATGCAGGGCTGCCGATAGCACGGCTTGGTAGTGATCTGAAAAGGGGTCCCTATGTCCTCCAGCAGTCTAAGCCTATAGCAGCATAACTATAGAGATAGCTCTGGATAACCTGAGCCACTCTAACTAGAAGCTTTATCAAAAAGGAAAGTTTTAAGCATTGCCTTAAGAGCAGACATGGTGTCTCCCTCCGAGGCTAAAACTGGTAGTTGGTTCCACAGGAGAGAAGCCTGATAACTAAAAGATTTGTATCCCATTCTATTTTTAGAAGTTCTAGGAACCACTAGTAAACCTGCAGACTGACAGGTAAGTGCTCTGTTAGGAACATAGAGAATGATCTGATATAAGATCTAGTTTGACCATTGAATGCTTTATATGTGAGGAGAATTCAATTCACAATTCACTGAAATCCTTTCACAGCTCTAAAGTAACGGTTCAGAGGTTAATCTCTAACTATATTGAGAAAAAAAATCTCTAAATCTATATTCTACTAAATTCCTATGAACATATTGCAGCTCAAAAGGTGATGTGATCAATTGACTCAAAATCGTTGTTGGACGATAGCATTCCACAAGGGTAAAAAGGTGACACCTTTCATTTTTGCATATTAAAGGGGAACTTTGTTTTTTTTACATTGAGCCCTTGATTTTACGTTATCACATCATGTTCTAGGCGAATCACTTTCCCCCAGACAACCGCGGTTATATTTTTTATATTCATATTTTTTAAAAACAGCGTGTATGACGTCACCGGCTACCGTTCATTCATCCTGTCCTCTTAACTGCTGGTAGTTTTACTCACATGCCTGGAAGATGTCTAGTGCTACTACCACAGATGATCTTGCTCTCGAAATGGAATTGAATGATTCAGATTAGCTCGCTGAATGAATAGAAGGGGTAGAGCGTAGCCGCCTGGGGCCCGGGCTTCCTGTTACGACTCCAGTCCGGAAGCAGACGATGTCATACACGCACTGCTTTGTTTTATAAATATAAAAAATAAAACCGTGGATGTCTGGGAGACAGTGATTCGCCTACATGTTATGAATACTGGCGTACCATAAATAATAAATTATGAACAGTTTACTTTGTGCTTCAAGTCATTGCCCATAGGAAGACGTTACCTGGATATAACCTAAAGGAATATCTTCAGAACGGCTCCAAATGAGACAAAACTCATATACATGAGTAGAACATGATGTAATAACGTAAAATCAAGGGCCCAATGTAAAAACAAAACAAAACAAAACAGAAGTTTCCCTTTAAGTGTCTTTAATCTTTTTATTTATTTTAAAAACTACAACTACTACAACAATCAGACACCTGAACCTGGATTAGATTATTCCAAGCTAACAGTGGAGAAATTTCATTAGAATATTTTTGGAAATCTGCTCAACCTCTGACACATTGAGCTGGGGTCTGTCTCTTCCAGGCAGAGGTGTACAGGAAGCGCTGCTGAGTTTAGGGTGTCTCATTGATTCCTCATTTTCCAGACAGTCACTGTGGTGTTGGATGTAAATGCTTTACTTTCCTTAATAATTGTTTGTGGGGAAATACATTTAGGCCAAAATGAATGAAGATTCAGGTTGCTTGATAGGATCCACTGGCTCCTCAACCTCAAGGAGAGAGTTTGGTGCTTTTATGTGAGGTGTCCTTTATTAAACCACCAATAGAACGCCTTTTTGCTGTGTTTGTGTTTCCAGACCGCCTGCAGGATTATGTTGGAAAAGAGGAGGATTTCTCTGACCATCAGCTCTGTGGACAGGGGAGGAAATCCAGTTTGGACCAAGAGGAATCTGAACATCCGCAGATAAAAGAAGAGCATCAAAAGCCAGAACATCCCTGTATAAAAGAGGAAACCATGGAGCTCCCCATAAGTGAGCAAAAAGAACAGCTTGTTCTTAAGCAGACGATTAAAGATACAAGAGAGAATCCTTTCCCATGTTTGACATGTGGAGAAAACTTTCTTAAAAAAAAGCATTTAATGGTTCACATGAGAACTCACAAAGGTGAGAAGTTTTATTGTCTCTCCTGTGGAAAATTTTTCTCAAAGAAATCTAGACTTGATAAACATATGAAAATTCACACAGGTGAGAAGCCTTTTTCCTGTACCATTTGTAACAAGAATTTTCCTGTGGAAAAAGCTTCAAGTAAATTTGACTTAATAAACACATGAGAATTCACACAGGTGAGAAGCCTTTTGAATGTCTGTCCTGTGGAAAAAGCTTCACTCAGAAATCACATCTTAATACACACATCAGATTTCACACAGGTGAGAAGCCTTTTGAATGTCTGTCCTGTGGAAAAAGCTTCACTCAGAAATCACATCTTAATACACACATCAGATCTCACACAGGTGAGAAGCCTTTTGAATGTCTGTCCTGTGGAAAAAGCTTCACTCATAAATCTAATCTTGATACACACATGAGATTTCACACAGGTGAAAAGCCTTTTGAATGTCTGTCCTGTGGAAAAAGCTTCACTCATAAATCTAATCTTGATAGACACATGAGATTTCACACAGGTGAAAAGCCTTTTGAATGTCTGTCCTGTGGAAAAAGCTTCACTCAGAAATCTAATCTTGATACACACATGAGATTTCACACAGGTGAAAAGCCTTTTGAATGTCTGTCCTGTGGAAAAAGCTTCACTCAGAAATCTAGTCTTGATACACACATGAGAATTCACACAGGTGAAAAGCCTTTTGAATGTCTGTCCTGTGGAAAAAGCTTCAATCATAAATCTAGTCTTGATAGACACATGAGATTTCACACAGGTGAAAAGCCTTTTGAATGTCTGTCCTGTGGAAAAAGCTTCACTCAGAAATCTGATCTTGATAAACACATGAGAATTCACACAGGTGAGAAGCCTTTTGAATGTCTGTCCTGTGGAAAAAGCTTCACTACGACATCACAGCTTAATACACACATCAGATCTCACACTGGTGAGAAGCCTTTTTCCTGTACCATTTGTAACAATAAATTTACTCAAAAGGGGAGTTTGACTTCTTACATGAGAATTCACACAGGTGTGAAGCCTTTTGAATAAGTCACTGCAGTTAGATGCCACAGGAATGAACAGTAGAGGTGTTTACCATGTTTGACTGGTGATAAAATGTCCATCTAGAAACTCCTTCACCTCATTACATAAGAAACTCACGGGTTTATGTCTTTTTTGAGGCAAGTTTTGAGATTAATTAACAACTCTGTTTACATAGAAACTAGAACTAATAAGGTGTTATATAGTAAATCTGGTAAATACTCAGGTCCTGGGTGAATATTTGGAAGTGAACATTTGAAAGTTAATTATATTGGACCTGAGTAAATTAGAAT
>JAGKQL010000018.1:753316-792485 GCA_018398635.1 Cyprinodon brontotheroides
CATCAGTTAACAGCTAGCTTGTTAACTATCTGGAGCAGAAACCTTTTCTGATGGTTTTAAAATATGCATTTCAATACACAATCCCATTTCTTCTAATACAACCACAGTTGATGCAAGCTGGAAATCTGCCACTATGCCGGAGAACTTTAAGCCCTGCAGTTCCTAACAACGGATAATTTTATTCCTTTTTTGAGAACAAACTTCTCACTTGTAGTTATAACCTTTTCCATTTTGTGTTGAGCTGTCGCTTGCCAAACTGCAACCTGAGAGTAACTGTTGTCAGAAAATGTAGATTTCTCTTCTATTATATATAATTTTATCCTATTTACTCACTATAAAAGTTTTCACTCAGCCTGATTCAACTTCAAGGCCAGACAATTCTCTGCAGGATGGTGTTTGTAGACCAGACATAGTTTCTTCCCATACCAAACCAGATTCTTTCTCAAGGTTTATTCATAAAATGTTTTTTACTGTTTGTAACTAAAGTGTTTGTAATTTGTTTTGACTCTGACAACTTTTCCATTGTTGTAAGTAAGGGGGAACGAACGCTGTCCAGATCAGAACAGAGCAGAATGCTGTGCCATAAGGGCTGTATGATGAACTGTTCTCTCTTTGCAAAGATATGAATAAATGTGCCAGACTGAGTGAAATCCATCGGTCTCCGTTTATTTAGAAAAAGCTGTTTCGCAGAAACAGCAAAGTGGGAATGCTTTTTCTGCTGAATGAAAAAGAAAAATTAGCTAAAGAAACAGCGAGAAGGAAAAGAAGCACAAATTAGCTGAGGAACATATGAAAATGTGATAGGAAGTCATCAGAAACTTCAAACTGCAGAAAACAATTGAATCATCTGAAGATTTTGTAGGGTAGAATCATTTGGCAGTAAAATGGCAGAAACAGACTCATCTTAAAAGCTTCACAGCCAAACCATACATGATATCAAAAAATGTGTTTAATGTGGGCACTAGAAGGGTCTAAATGTAATGTCTCCCAAGTTTCTAGAAAAAGTTCTAAAGAAATTTTGAAGGGGGGCCACCTACTTTCCAGAAACATGTCAGGCATGTTATGAATTAGCAGCAAACAGAAAAGCTTAATTCCTGTCCAGAAAGAGAGCAGAATGAAGCCAAAGTTCACAACATAGGCTGAAAAGTATTAAATTAGCTGAATCAGAAAAAAATTACAAAGAAAAACTTGAATCTTATCTGGTTGAAGAAAAAAGTAGTAGCTTAAGGATGGGAAGTAAAATGTTGAGGAAGATGGTATTGAATAAGTATCAAAATTTTGAAATCATATGTGGAAATGTCAAGACTTGGCAAAACAATTTGAAATGATTTAAAATGTGTCGGTTGATCAGCATAAAGAAAACAGTGTCATCCTTAGAGGATTGAAAATCTACAAACCTATGTGCAAGACTGACCATGAGAAGCAGAGGAAGGACAGAGAGAGAAGCTTATAGAAAGAGAGCTAATACCACTTAAGGAGCTGAATTTATCAAAAAATTTAACCTGCATGTTACGAGCCGCTGTGTTGATGACAGCACCGTTGGCAGGCTTAGGCTGCATGTTACGAGGTTAGCAGATGCTTTATTACAGTGTAAATCTTAGAACCTGATTAAGAAATATGCACTGAGGTGTGTGGTCAACAGGCCTTGGTAGTGTAATTTGAAGAAATTGGTTGAGTTTGGGTCATAGCTACGAGCCATACGGCACAATGAATGAGTGTATGTAAGGAAGAGGCTTTTATTTTGTAGAGTCCCTTTAGTCTTATTTTGAAAGTCTATCATGGATGTGTGTCAAGGGAAGGGTCATGCCCAGCAGTGATATAGAATCCATTTCTAAATATGAAATCACTGGTTTTCCATGTTATTGGGTGAATAGATGCTGTATTAGAGCGTAAATGGGAGACTTTTATTGTGAAATTTGCTCTGGGGTATGTTTTGAAAAGGTCCCTAGAGTCTAATAGAAACAAGCTGGTAGAGTTTGGGTCATAATGCTGAGCCATTTGCATCAATTAATACGCGAGTATAATATAGAGGCTTTTATTTTGTAGGGTCACTGGAGTCTTATTTTGAAAGTCTAGCAGGGTTGTGTGTTGAGAAAAGGGTCAGACCCAGCAGTGATACTTGATGACTTTCCAATCGTTAAATCACTCTTTTCCCTTGTTATTAGGGCAGTAGATAAAGTGGCAATGGGAGGCTTTTATTTTGAAATTTTCTGTGGGGTGTGTTTTGAAAACCCCCTAGAGTCTCATTTTTAAAAAAGTGGTTGAGTTTGGGTCATAATGTTGAGCCATATGCTGGGAAAAAAAAATATGAGTTTAATGTAGGGGCTTTTATTTTGAAGGGTCCCCGGAGTCTTATTTTGAAAGTCTATCAGGGTTGCGTGTGAAGGGAAGGGTCATGGCCAGTAGTCATATTGTATCCACTTCCTAATGTTAAATCAGTGTTGTCTCCCTCCATTAGATTAAAATGTGCTGTTTAAAGTGGTGGAGGTAAAATCTCTTTGAAGCTCGGTTACCTTGACAACGCTTAACGAGCCTGTCAGTGACAGAGAGAAACGCGCATCACTTTCGTTCCTTAGTTCTCAGGCTTTTTTGAATGGGATTATCAGCTCCGAACAAACAAGTGCTGAAGACAAACCGTAAATGGTATCTAAAAAATTCTTTCAGTCTAAGCGACAGCTATCCTTTGTCTCCGATTGGGGTAACTTTCATGGCTGTAGCTCATTCACAACCTTAATGGGAAGGAGGAATATAAAGGTTTGAGAAATCCTGCTGGTCTCATTGAATAACATGCAGCACAATGGTAGAGCAGAACTCTCAAAAGCAAAACTTTCCCTCCGAACAAACGAGCGGTGAGCCAAAACCGTATTAGGTATTCAAAAAATTCTTTCACCGTGAGCGTCAGCCATCTTTGGACTACAACTGGTGTAACTTTCATATTTCTACAATATTTCGTCTAGGCGTGGTGACGATGTAAAAAAGTGTATAATTGTCAAAATCTTGATTTTGGGGTTCGGACAGATTTGTTACCCCCGAACAAACCTTTTTCCTAGCTAAACGATAAAAGATATCGACACACTTCCTTCAATGTGAGTGCTAGGAAGGTCTGAGGAACAACTTCCACAAGGCTCATGTTGCTACGTCGAACGGTTCCCGAATGGGAGCGATACGAAAAAGTCTGTTTTTTTGAATTTTCAGTTCGGATTTTCAGAGAGCTCTCATTGGATTTCTATTGGGGAAGTGTGGACTTCTTCGTGGTCTGGGCCAAACTGTCGGAAAACCGTAAATGCCACACAAATGAGGGTTACATTTCCTGAATCCTGACAAAAATCCCTACGTTTTGATGTAAAATTTATCTAGATAGAGTAAAAAATGAGCGAGTGAGTTGAAGCTGTTCGGCATGAGTGAAATGTTTGAAAACGCTAGAGTGGCACACTCTAGCAGCTGAACATTCCGTCCATAGACTTCCATTATAAATCTGAAAATCTTTAAAAATTCTTTAAAAGTTTGAAGCTTCACTGAAGCAAAACTGTAAAAGTTAGCAAAAAGCTGAGTTAAACAGTAATAGCAGAAAGATACGGAAACATTTTAAAAGTTGAATGGTGTTTCTAGCTGAAAGTATGCTGAAGTAGTTAAAGGTCAAAGATGCTGAAGTTTTAGCTGAATTTTGCTGAAATCTAAGAATTCTACATGCATTTCAATGGGGACAAAAAAAATCGCAGAAAAAGCTGAATATCGCGAAAACTACAAAAAATATCTTTACCAAAAGATATAGCAGAATTCTCCTGAACAAGCTGAACGTTTTGATACCAAATTTGTTGAAATCGGCTGAAAACTGTTGAACTAGTTAGAACGAAGAAAAAAAACGTACGGAATAACAATAATGCATAAGCAATAATAATAACTAGAAAAAGCTGTTTAATAATAAAGAGAAACAAAAGTGCGGAATGCATAAGCATTCCCGCTTGATGAGAAACATGCAAAGTGGGAATGCTTTTGCTGAATGAAAAAAGCTGAAATTACCTGCATAACATATGAAAATGTGATAGGAAGTCATCAGAAACTTCAAACTGCAGAACAACAATTGAATCATCTGAAGATTTTGTAGGGTAGAATCATTTGGCAGTAAAATGGCAGAAACAAACTCATCTTAAAAGCTGCACAGCCAAACCATACATAATATCAAAAAATGTCTTGAATGTGGGCACTAGAAGGGTCTTAATATAATGTCTCCCAAGTTTCTAGAAAAATTTCTAAAGAAATTTTGAAGGGGGGTTTACCTACTGCCCAGAAACATGTCAGGCGTGTTATGAATTAGCAGCAAACAGAAAAGCTTAATTCCTGTCCAGAAAGAGAGCAGAATGAAGCCAAAGTTCACAACATAGGCTGAAAAGTATGAAATTAGCTGAAGTAGAAAAGAAAATTACAAAGAAAAACTTTAATCTTATCTGGTTGAAGAAAAAATTAGTAGCTTAAGGATGGGAAGTAAAATGTTGAGGAAGATGGTATTGAATAAGTATTAAAATTTTGAAATCATATGTGGAAATGTCAAGACTTGGCAAAACAATTTGAAATTATTTAAAATGTGTCGGTTGATCAGCATAGAGAAAACAGTGTCATCCTTAGAGGATTGAAAATCTACAAACCTATGTGCAAGACTGACCATGAGAAGCAGAGGAAGGACAGAGAGAGAAGCTTATAGAAAGAGAGCTAATAATACCACTTAAGGAGCTGAATTTATCAAAAAAACGTTTAACCTGCATGTTACGAGCCGCTGTGTTAATGAAAGCACAGTTGGCAGGTTTAGAGCTGCATGTGACGAGGTTAGCAGACCTTGATTACAGTGTAAATCTTAAAACATTTAAGAAATAATAATCTGAGGTGCAATAACAGGCCTGGTAAATGATGCATCTGAAAGGCTGACTTGGGTCAAGCTTTGCCATACGCACAAATGTATTTGAGTATGTCTATGAAGAGTCACCTGCTCTGGTTCCTCCTTTAGTCTGCATTTGAAAGTTGAGTTCATGGATGCTGGTGTCAAGCAGGAATATCATGCACAGCCCTGAATAGAATGCGGGTATAAATCACTGGTTTTCCATGATTGGCTTTGAATAGATAAAGGTATTAGAGCTATAATGAGGAGACTTTTATTGTGAAATATGCCCATCTAGTTAAATAATCCCTAGAGTGGCAACAAACCTGGGTGTCAGTTTGGGTCAGACATGTGTTTCATATACTCAATTATTTACGCAAGTTAAATAGTGAGTGCTTTTAACTTGTAAATACATGAGGCTATTGTAATATCCTGAAAGAACTAGAGGTAAAATCTCGTTAAAGCATACTTGATTACTTTCCAAACATTAAATCACTCTTTAAGATTATTAGAAGTAAATGATAAGAAAAACGGGGAGGCTTTTTGCCTTGAACTTTGCCCGGCGTTTGAAAAGTCTCAGGCTAAAAAGCGGTTGAGTTGAATCAAACTTTAGGTATGAACAAATAAAGCTGAGTTTAAAATCGAGTAAAATTGTCCTTTAAGTCTTCAGTATTTGAAAGTAAGAGTATCAGCTCAAACCTCTGAAGTGGTCCTATGCCTACATTGGACTTCGGAGATGCCACCCTAATGTTAACCAGTGCAGCCAAACGAGATTAGAAGAAAAATCTCCTTTAATGTGGTAATTAAATTCCTTATTTCTCGTCACTTGCTGACAACGTTAATCGCTGAAACGCCACCGCCATGCGCTGTATCTGATAGAGTAAATTTTGAGAATTGACTTGAAGCTGTTCAGAGCATGGAGTGAAAGTGTCAAAGGAAAAGCTAGAGTGGCACACTCTAGCAGCTAAACATTCCGTCCAGAAGACTTCCATTATAAATCTGAAAAATCTTAAAAATCCTCAGTTTAAAAGTTGTAAGCTTCACTGAAGCAAAGAAAAAAAGTTAACAATTTTTTCGAGTTAAACAGTAATAGCAGAAAGATACCGTAACATTTTAAAAGTTGAATGGTGACTTTTCTAGCTGAAAGTATGTAGAATTTAGTTGCTGCAAACTGTGAAGATTTAGCTGGCAAAAATTTTTCCATTACAGTTACATGTCATAAAAGACTTGCCAAAAAGCGGCGCAGAAAAAAGCTGAATATTCGCAGAAAGCAAAAGACAGCAATGTCTTTGCCAGTGATGAGCTTCACAACAAGCTGAATATCCACCAAAATTTGAATGTGTTTACAGCATGAAAACATTTTGAAGTAGTTAAGCGAAGACATTCCGTGGAAGCCATAAAAATAACTAAAAAGTTCATTTCCTGCAATAATAACAGTGTGAATGTGTCACAGCCCAACTGTTAAGCTGGAAATTAAAATGGCGGAATAAAGAGCTGAAGCATTTACAAAACAAACGCTAATCGACAATGGTATGGTCGGCACAAAAAATGTCTAATTTGCTTCATGAGAAAGTAGCTGAATGCCAACAGCAGAAACATCTGCAGACATGTTAGGTAATTACCGCTGGCAGAAACAGACTATAATGACTTTCCAGCCTGAGAGCGACCGTTCAAGCCAAAATTGGAAAAAAATATGCAGCAAAGCTTAATTTATAAACGCCAAAGACGGGCGACCATGCGGTCACGTGTAACATAAACAGTAAAAAAGTTACAATCTTAACTGTTGAAGAGATCAAAGGATTCGTAGCTTAAGGATAGGAAGTAAATGTTGAATATGTATAATAAGTATCAAAAGACTGAAATCATATGTGGAAATGTCAAGACTTGTAAAAAAAAAATAAAATTAATTAAAATGTGTCGGTTGATCAGCATAGAGAAAACAGTGTCATCCTTAGAAGACTGAAAATCTACAAACCAATGTACAAGACTGACCATGAGAAGCAGAGGAAGGACAGAGAGAAGCTTATAGAAAGAGAGCTAATACCACTTAAGGAGCTGAATTTATCAAAAAATCTAACCTGCATGTTACGAGCCGCTGTGTTGATGACAGCACCGTTGGCAGGCTTAGGCTGCATGTTACGAGGTTAGCAGATGCTTTATTACAGTGTAAATCTTAGAACCTGATTAAGAAATATGCACTGAGGTGTGTGGTCAACAGGCCTTGGTAGTGTAATTTGAAGAAATTGGTTGAGTTTGGGTCATAGCTACAAGCCATATGGCACAATGAATGAGTGTATGTAAGAAAGAGGCTTTTATTTTGTAGAGTCCCTTTAGTCTTATTTTGAAAGTCTATCATGGATGTGTGTCAAGGGAAGGGTCATGCCAGGCAGTGATATAGAATCCATTTCTAAATATGCAATCACTGGTTTTCCATGTTATTGGGTGAATAGATGCTGTGTTAGAGCATAAATGGGAGACTTTTATTGTGAAATTCGCTCTGGGGTATGTTTTGAAAAGGTCCCTAGAGTCTAATAGAAACAAGCTGGTAGAGTTTGGGTCATAATGCTGAGCCATTTGCATCAATTAATACACAAGTATAATATAGAGGCTTTTATTTTGTAGGGTCACTGGAGTCTTATTTTGAAAGTCTAGCATGGTTGTGTGTTGAGAAAAGGGTCAGACCCAGCAGTGATACTTGATGACTTTCCAATCATTAAATCACTCTTTCCCCTGTTATTAGGGCAGTAGATGAAGTGGCAATGGGAGGCTTTTATTTTGAAATTTGCTGTGGGGTGTGTTTTGAAAACCCCCTAGAGTCTAATTTTTAAAAAAGTGGTTGAGTTTCGGATCATAATGTTGAGCCATATGCTGGGAAAAAAATATGAGTTTAATGTAGGGGCTTTTATTTTGAAGGGTCCCCGGAGTCTTATTTTGAAAGTCTATCAGGGTTGCGTGTGAAGGGAAGGGTCATGGCCAGTAGTCATATTGTATCCACTTCCTAATGTTAAATCAGTGTTGTCTCCCTCCATTAGATTAAAATGTGCTGTTTAAAGTGGTGGAGGTAAAATCTCTTTGAAGCACGGTTACCTTGACAACGCGTTAACGAGCCTGTCAGTGACAGAGAGACATGCGCATCACTTTCGTTCCTTAGTTCTCAGGCTTTTTTGAATGGGATTATCAGCTCCGAACAAACAAGTGCTGAAGACAAACCGTAAATGGTATCTAAAAAATTCTTTCAGTCTAAGCGAGAGCTATCCTTTGTCTCCGATTGGGGTAACTTTCATGGATGTAGCTCATTCACAACCTTAATGGGAAGGAGGAATATAAAGGTTTGAGAAATCCTGCTGGTCTCATTGATTAACATGCAGCACAATGGTAGAGCAGAACTCTCAAAAGCAAAACTTTCCCTCCGAACAAACGAGCGGTGAGCCAAAACCGTATTAGGTATTCAAAAAATTCTTTCACCGTGAGCGTCAGCCATCTTTGGACTACAACTGGTGTGACTTTCATATTTCTACAATATTTCGTCTAGGCGTGGTGACGATGTAAAAGTGTATAATTGTCAAAATCCTGATTTTAGGGTTCGGATTGATTTGTTAGGGACTGAACAAACCTTTTTCCTCGGAAAGCTAAACGATAAAAGATATCGACACACTTCCTTCCAATGTGAGTGTTAGGAAGGTCTGAGGAACAACTTCCAGCAAGGCTCGTGTTGCTACGTCGAACGGTTCCCAAAAGGGAGCGATCACGAAAAAGTCTGCAGTTTTTGAATTTTCAACTGTGAGATTTTCAGTAATAAGGCTCTCATTGGATTTTTGTGGTTGGTGTGGACTTCTTTCGTGGTCTGGGCCAAACTGTCGGAAAACCGTAAATGCTACACAACAAATGAGGGTTACATTTCCTGAATCCTGACAAAAATCCCTACGTTTTGATGTAAAATTTATTTCAACTGAGTGAAAAATGAGCGGAGTGAGTTGAATTTGTTCGGCAAAAACCAGAACATTTCAAAACGCTAGAGCACACACTCTAGCAGCTGAAGGAATTCCGTCCATAGACTTCCATTATAAATTTGAAAATCTTTAAATTTTCTTTTAAAGTTTGAAGCTTCACTGAAGCAAAAACTGTAAAAGTTAGCAAAAAAAGCTGAGTTAAAACAGTAATAGCAGAAAGATACGAACCGCACATTTTGAGGGAAAAAAAAGTTGAATGGTGCCTTCTAGCTGAAAGTATGCTGTGAAGCTTTTATAGTAGTGAACTGGGTCAGAAGATGATAACAGTTTTAGCTGAATTTTGCTGAAATCTAAGAATTCTACATGCATTTCAATGGGACAAAAAAAAAAACTCCTGAAAAAGCAGAATATCGCGTAAAACTACAAAAAAATATCTTTACCAAAAGACATAGCACAATTCAAAACATCAGCTGTGAGATGGGCATAGCATGGAGTCAGATTAACAGCGATGGTGGTGGAAAAAACACCTGGTCTCCTTACATTCAGCCACTCTTTCATCATCATCTCCTCAATGAGGATGATTGGTCTCCAAAAAGTCGCAGTTACACAACACACATAAGGCGCACCGCACCAAAGGGCTGGTAAGTTTAAATGCACATTTTGAGGGAAAAAAAAGACGTTTATTGCACCTTATAGTCGTGAAAATACGGTAACAGCTTTTATATACACCTGAACTGCCGTCAAAAAACAGAAAACAGTAATAGAAAAGAAATATTGGTGAAAGGGAATCAGAAATGTTGATAGATTACAGACTGCTCATTTCAACAGCAGTTTTCAGAACTCCTGTCTGACTCAGAATATTTTGTTTTATAAAAGAAATCCTAACTGAAATCAAACCTATGCCTTTGATATTCTCTCTTGCCTCTAACCAAGAATATAATCCATATATGTAGCCCACTTCTCTGTTGTTTTTGATCCATCGCCATTCATTCTGTCATGTATCAACTTTTTACATTGTGCTAATAAAATGACAATAAAGGGGCCACTTGTCCTCCAGAAAATGTGTCGGTCTGACTTGTTTTCTGTATGTTTCCTGCATATCACTAACCTTTTCCCAAGCTCATAATGCTTTCTGCAGCCACGGAACAACTGCTGTTAAAATTAAATGTAACATCTAAGTAACGTAGTACCGGTTTTCTGGATACACCCCCAATGGAAGGTGCTGCACCCATACCTTGTCTCCTACTCCACAATGAAAATGTAATTAGACTCTCCCCAGGCTCACACCGACTCCGGTCTTACCGTTGCGGTGCGGTGGGTGCGGCGCCGCAGTGATTCCAAGTCATTAAAAAGACGTAAACCTCTCTCACCGGCTGCTACTGAGCTGTCCGGCTGCAGTTACCGAGACACTCCGGCGCTGCAGAAAATTCCGCAAGAAAGCTATCCTTGCGGCGTGCCGGAGAACCTCCGCAACAAGCTCTCGCAAATATCCTTATTTGGGCCGTGTTATCGCATGAAGTTACGTGAACTCAAGTGAACTTCTGTTAAATCTCTGCACCTGTTGCCGGAGCCGTGAGAGCCGCACTGCACCGTAGTCAAAAGGGCGGTGTGAGATGGGGGGTGTGCGGGAGTTGCGGTCTCTGTCGGCTCGGGTAACCGCACCGGAGCCAGTGTGAGCAAGGGGTCTTGCACATTTGGATCTTGTTCTAGTACACATAAGTAAAGGTATTGACTAGTGGTCAAAGGTAGTGGGAAATAGATAACAGTTCATAATAAATAAAAAAGAAGAAAGAATCCAGTATCCATTTCTCTCTTGAAAAAGAGACACACCTTGCCTATATTGTTCCCCAGCTTTGGTGCAAACACCTGTTTGCTGCTCTGCCAGTAGCCTACTCGTTATATGGCGCCATCTGCAGACTGAAAGAACATTTATGTGACGTGGTTAATACATATATATATATATATATAGTATAAATATATCGTTAGTTGCAGCCCTAATATATATATATATGACAGAGAACATGAGCTATGGGGATCATCAAACCTCCACTGGCTCAACTAAGCAAGTTTTTTCTCATTGCACTAATAACACTTTTAATAAGAAATTTTCCTGTTCATTTAATTTTAACAGCAGTTGCTCCATGGCTGTAGAAAGCATTATGGGAAAAGGTTGGTGATATGCAGGAAAATATACAGAAAACAAGTCAGACCGACAAATTTTCTGGAAGACAAGTGTCCCCTTTATTGTCATTTTATTAGCACAATATAAAAAGTTTTTACATGACAGAATGCATGGCGATGGATCAAAAACAGTGAAGTAGGCTACATTTATGATTATATTCTCAGAAATACCTGTAAATACAAAACATTAGTTGGCGATGCATGTTGATGCAAAACGTTTTTACATGAAAATAGGCATGGAATGGATTCAAAATAACAGCAAAGTGTAAGTAGTGGATATATTCCTAACATTAAGGCTTTGTGAAACGGCAATGCAGTGAATTTTGTCAATGCTGCAACATTGAGCTCTGTGCAGTTTTCCACAAAGCAGATCTGTGCTGAACTTTCTTGGTCTGGCTGCCTTGATCAGCGATTGGATGCAACCAGTTCAAATGCATTGGCTGTGGGAAAAGAAGGAAGGACATCATTATCATATTAGGAAAACGCGCGTTAAATACCCGTGTTCTGACCGACACAACGCGCGTATTTAACGCGCGTCTTGCGGTACTATCATGACGCGCGTAAAAGGCGGCGCTTGTTGGTAAAAGACGGCGTAAAAAGCGGCGTAATCTCAGGAGAACGCGCGTTTTTTGCGGGTTAACTTCAATCTTAACGACGACAATTCAATGCGAAATGTGACCTTCTTGGCTTGCCATACTACAAGACCTTTTTTCCCTTAAGAAACTTTACAGAGGACCAAGGTGCCTGGAGACCTGATGGAGGACCATCTCAGCCATCCTTCCATCCCTTCAGCAGGAGGAGGTGTGGCTCAAAGTCATCAAAAGAAAGTGATCAGAGCTCATCAGAGCTCATCTGGAAGGAACCAGGAAAAGCTTCAACAAAACAAATCAGAATAAAGGGGCAGAATAATCCCCTCTGATTGGTTAATTAACACATCAGTCGTCCACCTGATGTGTTGAGGACCAGCTGCTCTGCAGACCAACCATTGAACCTCGTTCAAAATGTCGCCTGTATGAGGGACCAACATCAACAGAAAGATGAAGACGCCCACCTGAAGATGTCTGACATCAGCTTTGGCTTTTTGATTTTTAATTCATACAACATGAATGAGAAGGGAAATGTGTTGTATTTTAATGAAAGGTGAACATTTTTAGTATCTAAGTGTTTGATATTACTTTTCTTGATAATAAAAAGAAAGTCCAAGTGTTAGATGACCACCTGATGGCTGATGGAAAGTATTGGCAGAGATTTCTGGATTAGAGAATGAACTCTGATGATCAGGTCATCTCACTCCTCTTTCCCAATGGTAGCTGAGATTAAATCCTCCAACTTTTCAATGTGTGCTTTGACTGACCCTGATTCTGAAGAGCTGAACTTCGTCATCTGCGTGAAACAACTTTGTGTTATGATTTTAACATTTTGCATAGAGATTGATCTTTTTTTTACTTTTAATTAAATTCAGATTAATAATTTGACTTACAGTTTGTAGACATGAAGGGGTCTATTGTTTTGACTGATTTGAACTTTTCTCTTTCCAGGGAAACAAAAATGGTAACTGATAATGATAAGAATTAAACATTTAAATTCTCAACAAATAGATATTTTACCATAAAAGTATCATCATGGGGAAAAACAGAAAACATTTTTGCCGATATTGTGATTCTAGGGCTCTATTTATTGGCAACATATTTTAGCTATCATAATCCTTTCCATAATTTTTCCATCTATTATAATCATTTAACATTGTCCACCGACTTAATGCAGTTGTGCATTTTTGATATATATGTTTCATTATTATTTTTAATTTTAGTTTCTTATTTGAACCTTTCTTTACATATACACAATTTTTTTATTTTTAGTTTTCTTTATATATATATTTACAGTTTTAGTTAGTTTTAGTTGTTTATATTCATTATTTTCCCATTTCTAATATCGATTACAAAAGGATAATATCCTTCTATAATCGAAAGGGTGGACTGCTGTTAGAAAATTTAGATTTCTCTTTTAATTATATATTAATTTATCCTGTTTACTCACTATAAAATTTTTCACTCAGTCTGGTAAGTTATTCTACTTTAATCATATTATACTTACACATATTGTATCCCTATCTTACTTATATTACAAAGAGTGTTGAAACATTTAACTTTGTTTGCTGTGTTACTAATGTTTTGCTGTAAGTCTGTGCAGAAGGATGCTGACGGCTGCGGTCAAGGCTGTGGAACACGGAGAGCTGCATAACCAGATAAGGAGAGGAATTCTCCTTATCTCATGTTGTTGTACAGAAGTTTCTGTGAACAGCTTTCATCTGGGTTTCCCCCCTCCCTTTAGCAGATTGAAACCACATTGTAACCAGGGCATCCCTGATCTAAATAAATAGCCTGGAGAACAGAGACTGCTTCAGAGTGGTTTGGAGGATTGTAACTGAGCAGTCTCTGATCACTCTCCTTGCAAGTAAATCATACTCAATTCTCTGTGTCTTTCTTTGTGCAGGTTGCTGAATAAGGTGTTTGGTGTTTAAACCTAATATCTAATTACCTGCAATTCCTTAACCATTAAAGAAATGTTTAAATTATTGATTTATTCATTTATTTTTATTTTTTTGCTGAACTATCAAGGTTTTACCACGCCTTTTGCCCAGAGACTGCTGGAGAAAGGCAACAGCTCCACTGTAACCCTATAGATAAGCCCCAAATGAGGGTATGACCACACATTTATCACAGGAGGCCAAAATAAAAGGGATGCTAACTCCAGAAAGCCAGAGCTGCATCCCATTCTGGTCTAATCCAGCTCTTTATCTAGCATTCTGTATTTGCTGACCTCAGTGCAGAGCTAGACTGTAAACCTTCTCTTACTCCAACTCCTTAGACAAAATAATTAGAAAAATATTTAAAAGGATGGTAAGAATACATAATGCACCTCTTCTTATGACACAATGTGGGTAATGCAAAACATCTCTAGTGCATGAATTATGAAAGTCTTGATCAAGATTTTATTCTCAAGGGTTTTTATTCTTCTTAAGACTTGAAAAAAAATGTAAATCATTTCATGAAGTTACAGATATGTCCAATGGAGTGGACTATGCGCACCTGAGAACTCAATATAAAATTTGAATTTATAAAAAAATAATGATCTAGTATTCTGTTATAAAAACACAAATCATTGTTTTATTTTATGCTTTGAAAAATATTCCAACATATTTTAATATTTTACACTTTATAGGCGCAATGTTTAGAACTGAATATGAAAAACCAATGACACTCATAGCTGACTGAAGTGACTGAAAATCCTCAGGATGTACTGCTGCCTTAAACGTCTTCTGAAGTGTACTTAGGAAGGGTCTTATTATGGAGAGCCTATCTGTGTTAGCTGGGCGGTAAACAAAGCTATTCACAAAGTGGGAGGTGTGCTCCAAGGATTTTCTCATCCCTTTGCTCATGCATAGGTCGTAGTCCATCATCACTTGACAAGTACATTCCTGCCCTTCAATGGCGAATGTACCCCATGATCAAGTCGATCCCTAAAAATATCTGAATTTCATCTCCTGTCAGATTTCCTTTCCCTTTCTGGAGAGCATACAAGTTGGTGTTTTTCACTATGTCATCAATGAGATGAGCTGGAACAGGTATCTGAAACAATCCATAGGATCTCTTCCCTCCACATTCAGTTTACACTCTCCTAGAAAAGGAAGCAAGTCTCTGGCAAAGTCACTGTTTTGGATTTTCACGATATATTTATGGGCTACAGTACGGTCAGGTGCCCTGTACCCATAATCCTCAGCGTCCTGATCATGCTGACCTTACTCTGTTTCCTGGCCCTCATCACCCTCACTTTCCTTTTGGCTATCTTATTCTTCACGGTGTTTGAAGTCTACAATAGAAATAATTGGTATAGTCATAACAAAAAAGGTAAAAAAGTTGAAAAAAAAATAATTCAATGCACTGGACTTCCCATCCAGGAAGGTTTTTCAATTCAAAACAGTCACACAAACTACAGCTATTCTGCAGAAAGAATACACAAAATACACTTAAAAGTAAATTTTAAATGAATAGCTTATATGTGTAACGTTAAACCACTGAATTATAAGCAAAACTATTAAAAAACACAGTAAACAACTATATGACTTATGTTGAAAAATGTAATACCTGATGCATGATGTTCACTTCATTGGACTCATGGTTAAACATAATTTTCTACATGTTAAACAAAAAAATTCTATTTCAAACTGACAATATCCTTGATTAAATGTTGCTGTAAATCATTATATTTTTTTTACCTGTTGGGCTCTACTACAATAGAAGGATTGAGAGAATATGCCAGCAGTGGTCGACAGGGGTTGCCGTTTGTTGGCCATCTTGGATGAAATTTCTCAGATGAAATTTACTTGCAGTTTGTTGGAATAATTATGTATAAGATACTTAATGTTTGTTCTTATGATGTATAATGTGTGACATATTACTGTTCCAGAGAGGTGTTGCACAAGCAGTATAGGGTCAACTCTCAGGAAGTATTGCTCAAGCTTAACGAAACCAGGAGGTTCTCGGATCATTTGACCGCAAGACATTTAAATGCAAATTGACCTGTTCACTGAGGCTGCAAATTGAATTGTATTTCTTGTTTCCTATTCCCTTAGCGAACCCTGCGCTCGTGTAACTGGGGACCCCCCCTCTGACTTTAATAAATAGCGAGGAGAAAGCTGAAGACTGGCAGAGTGGGTTGGAGATTTGTAAACTCTGCAGTCTCTTCCTACTCTCCTCGCGAAGTAAAACTAAATTAATTGTCTCTGCGGCCTTCTTTCTTTCCCCTGTATGTATGTATGTATAAAAGGATGTTTTAGGAGCTTAGACCTGACAGTTACAATGAATAATATGTAGTTTCACTATAGAAAGCATAGAATTAGAGATATTTACTTTTTAGTAGCTGCCCACTACAGTGACCGCTATTCACCAGAGGGTTTTAAGAAAAACAGGGTTAACATAGATGACATCTTTCCATCACATTGTTCTCCAGAAGAAATGTTGACTTTAATGGCAACACACAAGTTCAATCCTTTCCCTCCCCTGTTTATTTCTACTTCACTTCGAAACCTAGAGTAAAAACTAATCTAAACTACATTCCTGTGACCAATGTTTTGTTATTCTCATGACAAAGATTCATGCAGATCAAGCTCCTCCTCTTTGATGATTCAGTCTGTGGTGAAGCCTCTGTGCATCACTGTGATACAATTTCCAGTGAGCTATTCCAGCGTGTCACAACATCAATCACCGGTTTATGTAAAGGCAGGCCCAGTAACCTTTGCTTCTCTTTAAGCTTGTGGCTTGCTGTGGTGCTACGATGAAAAAATGATGCGATGCGCCTTACTTTACACAGCAGGCGAGCCACAGCTGGGACTTTCAGCGCTGCTTGTGAAACTAAATTGATGATGTGTGCAAAACAGCCGACGTGCAACAGGTCCATCATTTCCACCGCACTGACAATATTTGCAGCATTTTCCGTTATGATGGCTGGCTCTTTGTCTGTCAGCTCCCATTCTCCAATTGCTTCAAACAATAGGTCACGTAAATTACTCGCAGTGTAGCTAGTTTCAACTGCTCTTGTCTGTAGGACATGCCACTTTAGGTCCCACTCGTTGTCGATGTAGTGAGCAGTAATAGTTAGGTATGACTCAGTTGCCCTAGAAGTCCAACAATCACAGGTAAGGGCAATTCTCGTTGCTGTTTTAAGCGTCGTTGCAACGCCTGTTTGTTTTACATCCGCGTACATGTTTGGGATTATTACCTCACTAAACTGTTTGCGTGAGGGTATAACGTAGCGTGGCTCGAGCGTCTTCATAAGGCCACGGAAACCTTCATTTTCAACCGCGCAGTATGGTTGTAAGTCTTTGCAGATGTATGTAGCGATAGCCTTAGTTATTTTCTGAGCAAGCGGGGAGTTTGCTGGTAACTTGATATCAAATGCCTTCTCGAGCTGCATCTGCCTCGGGGCTGAATCAGATTGTGTTTGTGCTGAGTGGTGTCTCGTTAAATGGTTTCGAAGATTAGTTGTGTTTCCACAATACCTCACTTCTGTGTAGCAAATCTTGCAAACCGTCTTGCTCTTATCCAGTTCACTGCTGTCATTTTGTTTTTTTTAAACCAAAATATTTCCAGACATCTGCCTTCAAACTTCTTGGCGATGATTTCAGAGCTTCCGCCATATTGTTTTGGTGCGCTCCTCTCGCGCAGTGATGAGATCTCGCGGGACGCGAGAAGTCATGAATGTATGAAAAGACATATTATAATGGATCGATTTATGGTTTTTATGAATCGATATCGGGCTATTGAAAGGGAAATTGATTCAAATCGATTTAATCAATTTTTTTACCCAGCCCTACTATTCAGAGACCTATGTAATCATTATATGACACTTTTAAGATGTCCAGAAAGGGATCATGCATTTCCATGTGAGGGACTGAAGGTGATCACCTCATCGTCCAGGCCTTGCAGGCCTTCCTGCCTCCAGTAAAGTCTAGATTTATCAGAAACTGAATTCTTCCAGTACCGTGATTTTTTTATAACTGTACTCACTGCATTTTATGGTTCAAAGTCTTTTTACAGGAAAAAAACTGCTACATTTATAGCAAAAATGAGGAAGCTGTTGCAGACGGCTTTATCACTTAGTCCTATATTTCTCTTTCTTACCATAATGCTTCTTTTACGATGGAAGAGAGAATTTTATTAGAAAAGCATTTAAAATCTGCTGAGCCTCTGACACATTCAGCTGGGGTCTGTCTCTTCCAGGCAGAGGTGTACAGGAAGCGCTGCTGAGGGAAATAAAATGTCTTTCTGCCGTGTTTGTCTTTCAGACCGCCTGCAGGATTATGTTGGAAAAGAGGAGGATTTCTCTGACCAGCAGCTCTGTGAACAGGAGAGGAATTCCAGTTTGGACCAAGAGGAACCAGAAGCTCTGCAGATAAAAGAAGAGCAGAAAGAACCAGAACATCCCTGGACAAAAGAGGAAACCATGGAGCTCCCCATAGGTGAGCATGAAGAGCAGCTTGTTCTGGATCACATGAGAACTCACTCAGGTAAGAAGATTGATGAATGTCTGTCCTGTGGAAAAATGTTTATAAAGAAATCTAGACTTGAAAGACATCAAAATTCAAAGCCTCCTACAAACAACTTAAAAGCATTCCTGCATCATCCTTTGTCATAATTTCCTCTATCCTTCATTTTGATTAATAAAGGATTGTTTTCACAGCCCTATTTATTAAAACCATGTTAAACTCATGACACTTGATCATCAATGTGCAAGAGCCTTGAGCACAATAGTTTAGGAGATTCTCAGCAGGCAGGCTCTTCTTCTCCAAACACCGGTTCAGCAAAAGGCTAAAGAATATTGCACCTCTTTTCTGGTTAATGTGTTCTTCTTTAAAATCTATCTCCAACTCGAAGATGGCAGTGGAGTTATTGATCTTTATTTGCAACGTTTTGCTGTTGTTTTACCATTTGCAGACGGTCCCTAACCACTCGCCTGGCCGCTGCCTGTGCATAGAGATCAATGTAAAACATCCAGCTCGGAGAACGGCTCGTTTTTCTCGAAAATAACGCTTTTTGATTCTTGTAGTTCATAGTCTGTGCTATCAGGACATGAAAGATGCGTCATTTGTGTTTCAACAACGACAGTTATTGATCCCGGAAGTCGGAATCTGTGAATATCTTTCTAACTTTACCGAAGGTGCCTCGAGCCGTCGTCTTAACTGACGAGCTGTCAGTCAAATGCTTCCTGACACTACTTCCTGTGAGATCGTGTCTGCAAGGCCCAATCAGGAGGAGGCTTACAGTTGTCTCCGCCCAACCTGTCAAAACCACTTTTCCTCCGCGCGAGGAGAAAATCTGTCCGAGTGCAGAGATGCTTTCTAGAGGGCAGCCGTCTTCGAGCGTGGCCGCTGGATAGAAAATTGTGCGCGCAGGGAGATCCCACGAGATTTTCTCCTCTTGAAGCAGCAGTTTACTTGCGCGGTGGTAGATAAACCATGCGCAGAAGTAGTCTAACATACATGCGAGTATGTTTATTTTGCTCGCGTTGGTTATGACATAAATGTAACGCCATAAAGATTTTAGTAACAGTTAGGGTCATTCATTACAATTATTCAAGCTGATTGGGTACCTGGCTGAAACATATCAGATTCTTGATTTGTTTCATGCTGTTAACTGATAAATCAAATTCTCACCAGATCCTTTTGAGAGGAAAACACAAACATCTTTCTCATCCACAAAGGCAAAATTCACGTCCTTTTGCTAATTTTTCTAAAGGAGATGGAGGGTAGTCTAGCTAAAACAGGCGTAAACATATTTCAACCTTCTGCCTCTGGTTGACATGATGTTGTCATACACGTCTCTGTATTTCAAATTGTTCAAAAAATGAATATTTGGCTTTATCATTATTCTATTGTCATTCTGTATCATATCTAAATGTTTTAGACTTAAGATGTATCACAGTGATGCACAGAGGCTTCACCACAGACTGAATCATCAAATAGGAGGAGCTTGATCTGCATGAATCTTTGTCATGAGAATAACAAAACATTGGTCACAGGAATGTAGTTTAGATTAGTTTTTACTCTAGGTTTCGAAGTGAAGTAGAAATAAACAGGGGAGGGAAAGGATTGAACTTGTGTGTTGCCATTAAAGTCAACATTTCTTCTGGAGAACAATGTGATGGAAAGATGTCATCTATGTTAACCCTGTTTTTCTTAAAACCCTCTGGTGAATAGCGGTCACTGTAGTGGGCAGCTACTAAAAAGTAAATATCTCTAATTCTATGCTTTCTATAGTGAAACTACATATTAGTCATTGTAACTGTGTCAGTCTAAGCACCTAAAACATCATACATACATACATACAGGGAAAGAAAGAAGGCACAGAGACAATTAATTTAGTTTTACTCGCGAGGAGAGTAGGAAGAGACTGCAGAGTTTACAAATCTCCAATACACTCTGCCAGTCTTCAGCTTTCTCCTCGCTATTTATTAAAGTCAGAGGGGGGGTCCCTAGTTACACAAGCTGAGGTTGCGCTAAAGGAATAGGAAACAAGAAATACAATTCAATTTGCAGCCTCAGTGAACAGGTCAATTTGCATTTAAATGTCTTGCGGTCAAATGATCCGAGAACCTCTTAGTTTCGTTAAGCTTGAGCAATACTTCCTGAGAGTTGACCCTATACTGCTTGTGCAACACCTCTCTGGAACAGTAATATGTCACATATTATACATCATAAGAACAAACATTAAGTATCTTATACATAATTATTCCAACAAACTGCAAGTAAATTTCATCTGAGAAATTTCATCCAAGATGGCCAACAAACGGCAACCCCTGTCGACCACTGCTGGCATATTCTCTCAATCCTTCTATTGTAGTAGAGCCCAACAGGTAAAAAAAATATAATGATTTACAGCAACATTTAATCAAGGATATTGTCAGTTTGAAATAGATTTTTTTGTTTAATATGTAGAAAATTATGTTTAACCATCCAATGAAGTGAACATCATGCATCAGGTATTACATTTTTCAACATAAGTCATATAGTTGTTTACTGTGTTTTTTAATAGTTTTGCTTATAATTCAGTGGTTTAACGTTACACATATAAGCTATTCATTTAAAATTTACTTTTAAGTGTATTTTGTGTATACTTTCTGCAGATTAGCTGTAGTTTGTGTGACTGTTTTGAATTGAAAAAGCTTCCTGGATGGGAAGTCCAGTGCATTGAATTATTTTTTTTTCAACTTTTTTACCTTTTTTGTTATGACTATACCAATTATTTCTATTGTAGACTTCAAACACCGTGAAGAATAAGATAGCCAAAAGGAAAGTGAGGGTGATGAGGGCCAGGAAACAGAGTAAGGTCAGCATGATCAGGACGCTGAGGATTATGGGTACAGGGCACCTGACCGTACTGTAGCCCATAAATATGTCGTGAAAATCCAAAACAATGACTTTGCCAGAGACTTGCCTCCTTTTCTAGGAGAGTGTAAACTGAATGTGGAGGGAAGAGATCCTATGGATTGTTTCAGATACCTGTTCCAGCTCATCTCATTGATGACATAGTGAAAAACACCAACTTGTATGCTCTCCAGAAAGGGAAAGGAAATCTGACAGGAGATGAAATGCAGATATTTTTAGGGATCGACTTGATCATGGGGTACATTCGCCATTGAAGGGCAGGAATGTACTTGTCAAGTGATGATGGACTACGACCATGTCTGTAAACAGGGATGAGCAAATCCTTAGACACCTCCACTTTGTGAATAGCTTTGTTTACCGCCCAGCTAACACAGATAGGCTCTCCATAATAAGACCCTTCCTAAGTACACTTCAGAAGACGTTTAAGGCAGCAGTACATCCTGAGGATTTTCAGTCACTTCAGTCAGCTATGAGTGTCATTGGTTTTTCATATTCAGTTCTAAACATTGCGCCTATAAAGTGTAAAATATTAAGATATGTTGGAATATTTTTCAAAGCATAAAATAAAACAATGATTTGTGTTTTTATAACAGAATACTAGATCATTATTTTTTTATAAATTCAAATTTTATATTGAGTTCTCAGGTGCGCATAGTCCACTCCATTGGACATATCTGTAACTTCATGAAATGATTTACATTTTTTTTTCAAGTCTTAAGAAGAATAAAAACCCTTGAGAATAAAATCTTGATCAAGACTTTCATAATTCATGCACTAGAGATGTTTTGCATTACCCACATTGTGTCATAAGAAGAGGTGCATTATGTATTCTTACCATCCTTTTAAATATTTTTCTAATTATTTTGTCTAAGGAGTTGGAGTAAGAGAAGGTTTACAGTCTAGCTCTGCACTGAGGTCAGCAAATACAGAATGCTAGATAAAGAGCTGGATCAGACCAGAATGGGATGCAGCTCTGGCTTTCTGGAGTTAGCATCCCTTTTATTTTGGCCTCCTGTGATAAATGTGTGGTCATACCCTCATTTGGGGCTTATCTATAGGGTTACAGTGGAGCTGTTGCCTTTCTCCAGCAGTCTCTGGGCAAAAGGCGCGGTAAAACCTTGATAGTTCAGCAAAAAAATAAAAATAAATAAATAAATCTAAAAATAATAATTTAAACATTTCTTTAATGGTTAAGGAATTGCAGGTAATTAGATATTAGGTTTAAACACCAAACACCTTATTCAGCAACCTGCACAAAGAAAGACACAGAGAATTGAGTATGATTTACTTGCAAGGAGAGTGATCAGAGACTGCTCAGTTACAATCCTCCAAACCACTCTGAAGCAGTCTCTGTTCTCCAGGCTATTTATTTAGATCAGGGATGCCCTGGTTACAATGTGGTTTCAATCTGCTAAAGGGAGGGGGGAAACCCAGATCAAACCTGTTCACAGAAACTTCTGTACAACAACATGAGATAAGGAGAATTCCTTTCCTTATCTGGTTATGCAGCTCTCCGTGTTCCACAGCCTTGACCGCAGCCGTCAGCATCCTTCTGCACAGACTTACAGCAAAACACAGCAAACAAAGTTAAATGTTTCAACACTCTTTGTAATATAAGTAAGATAGGGATACAATATGTGTAAGTATAATATGATTAAAGTAGAATAACTTACCAGACTGAGTGAAAAATTTTATAGTGAGTAAACAGGATAAATTAATATATAATTAAAAGAGAAATCTAAATTTTCTAACAGCAGTCCACCCTTTCGATTATAGAAGGATATTATCCTTTTGTAATCGATATTAGAAATGGGAAAATAATGAATATAAACAACTAAAACTAACTAAAACTGTAAATATATATATAAAGAAAACTAAAAATAAAAAAATTGTGTATATGTAAAGAAAGGTTCAAATAAGAAACTAAAATTAAAAATAATAATGAAACATATATATCAAAAATGCACAACTGCATTAAGTCGGTGGACAAATTAAATGATTATAATAGATGGAAAAATTATGGAAAAGATTATGATAGCTAAAATATGTTGCCAATAAATAGAGCCCTAGAATCACAATATTGGC
Organism: Cyprinodon brontotheroides; assembly: GCA_018398635.1. Lineage (NCBI taxonomy): Eukaryota > Metazoa > Chordata > Actinopteri > Cyprinodontiformes > Cyprinodontidae > Cyprinodon > Cyprinodon brontotheroides. The sequence continues at coordinate 776,346 of JAGKQL010000018.1, forward strand.
AAAAATATTTACTGTTTTTCCCCATGATGATACTTTTATGGTAAAATATCTATTTGTTGAGAATTTAAATGTTTAATTCTTATCATTATCAGTTACCCTTTTTGTTTCCCTGGAAAGAGAAAAGTTCAAATCAGTCAAAACAATAGACCCCTTCATGTCTACAAACTGTAAGTCAAATTATTAATCTGAGCTTCATTAAAAGTAAAAAAAAGATCAATCTCTATGCAAAATGTTAAAATCATAACACAAAGTTGTTTCACGCAGATGACGAGTTCAGCTCTTCAGAATCAGGCTCAGTCAAAGCACACATTGAAAAGTTGGAGGATTTAATCTCAGCGCTCCTCTTTCCCAATGGTGGCTGAGATGACCCGATCATCAGAGTTCATTCTCTAATCCAGAAATCTCTGCCAATACTGACCATCAGCCATCAGGTGGTCATCTAACACTTGGACTTTCTTTTTATTATCAAGAAAAGTAATATCAAACACTTAGATACTAAAAATGTTCACCTTTCATTAAAATACAACACATCACAACACATTTCCCTTCTCATTCATGTTGTATGATTAAAAAATCAAAAAGCCAAAGCTGATGTCAGACATCTTCAGGTGGGCGTCTTCATCTTTCTGTTGATGTTGGTCCCTCATACAGGCGACATTTTGAACGAGGTTCAATGGTTGGTCTGCAGAGCAGCTGGTCCTCAACACATCAGGTGGACGACTGATGGGTTAATTAACCAATCAGAGGGGATTATTCTGCCCCTTTATTCTGATTTGTTTTGTTGAAGCTTTTCCTGGTTCCTTCCAGATGAGCTCAGATGAGCTCTGATCACTTTCTTTGATGACTTTGAGCCACACCTCCTCCTGCTGAAGGATGGAAGGATGGCTGAGATGGTCCTCCATCAGGGTCTCCAGGCACCTTGGTCCCTCTGTAAAGCCGTCTCTAAGGGAAAAAAGGTCTTGTAGTATGGCAAGCCAAGAAGGTCACATTTCGCATTGAATTGTCGCATTAAGATTGGGCAGCTTTTCTGCTCTCGGGCTGATTCTGTGCGCTGTGTGTTTCGCTTGCGCGCTGTTGGCATCGGTCTTGGTGGGGTGGGGCTGCGCTTTTGGCGGGGCGTTTTGGGGGTCCCGCGGCGCTCGCGGCCGGTTCGCGGCGGATGCGCATGGGCCCCGGCCGGGGCGGGCCGCCTGAGTGTTTTCCTGGGTGGTGCGGTCGCTGTGGGTGTTGCGGCCGGTTGCCGGGGCTTGGTGCTGGGGGGCGGGGCGTGTTTCGGTGCTCTGTGGGGATGGGGCGTTTCGGGTCGGCGCCGTGGGGGGGCTGGTGTTCGTGCCCGCACTACTTCGGGGTGGCCGGCTGCCGGCGGGGCCCGCTGGACTCGTCCCCGCTGCTCCCCTCGGGCGCCCGGCATGGCGGTGGCTGGGGGGCTTCTTCGTGGCTGTCTCTCCTCCTGCCTTGGTGGGGGTCTGGTTTCCGGGCTGGCCCCGCCTTGGTGCCTTCGCTTCTGGGGTCCCCTTTGGCGCCTGGGGCTTTGGGTCTCCCCGGCGCTGGACTCAGTGCTCTGGGGGGTGTGCCTCTCCCGCTCTCCACAACCACTATTGAGCATTTTTTCTATGGTTAAAACTTTACATGCACAAGTTCACCCTCACAAACAACTACAGGTGCTAGGCTTCAGGTACTTAGAGATTCACTTCCAAACAGAAACCCCACATTCATATCTTCAGGTAACACAGAGTACATGTCAGACTTAATAATATTACTTTAGCGATAGTTTCAAGGTGTTTGCTTTATTGTATATCTCGTACCATGTTTTTTGGTTGTGCTGTTTTTTTTTTTTTTTTTTTCATCTCATTACAGGTGTTGAAGCAGACTGAAAATGTTTTGTCATTGTCTCCTTCCTATCTCCTCTTTCTTTCATCTTTTGTCCTGTTTTTTTCTTTTTCTTTTTCCTTCTTCTTCTTCTGTTTTTCTGCTCTACTTACATTGCAGTGTCCATATAAACTGTAAAACTCCCTGCATAATTATAATAAAGCAATTTATATACATGAAACAAGTGGAGCAGTATGGCAATTGCGATACCGCTACACTTGTGAAAGTAAAATCTGTTGGGCTCTTTTTGGCATCAAGACAATTATTCTTATTGCCACCTTGCCAGACAGGACAAAAAAAAAAAATTGATTGAAGTTAACCCGCAAAAAACGCGCGTTCTCCTGAGATTACGCCGCTTTTTACGCCGTCTTTTACCAACAAGCGCCGCCTTTTACGCGCGTCATGATAGTACCGCAAGACGCGCGTTAAATACGCGCGTTGTGTCGGTCAGAACACGGGTATTTAACGCGCGTTTTCCTAATATGATAATGATGTCCTTCCTTCTTTTCCCACAGCCAATGCATTTGAACTGGTTGCATCCAATCGCTGATCAAGGCAGCCAGACCAAGAAAGTTCAGCACAGATCTGCTTTGTGGAAAACTGCACAGAGCTCAATGTTGCAGCATTGACTAAATTCACTGCATTGCCGTTTCACAAAGCCTTAATGTTAGGAATATATCCACTACTTACACTTTGCTGTTATTTTGAATCCATTCCATGCCTATTTTCATGTAAAAACGTTTTGCATCAACATGCATCGCCAACTAATGTTTTGTATTTACAGGTATTTCTGAGAATATAATCATAAATGTAGCCTACTTCACTGTTTTTGATCCATCGCCATGCATTCTGTCATGTAAAAACTTTTTATATTGTGCTAATAAAATGACAATAAAGGGGACACTTGTCTTCCAGAAAATTTGTCGGTCTGACTTGTTTTCTGTATATTTTCCTGCATATCACCAACCTTTTCCCATAATGCTTTCTACAGCCATGGAGCAACTGCTGTTAAAATTAAATGAACAGGAAAATTTCTTATTAAAAGTGTTATTAGTGCAATGAGAAAAAACTTGCTTAGTTGAGCCAGTGGAGGTTTGATGATCCCCATAGCTCATGTTCTCTGTCTCCTATATATATATATATATATATATATATATATATATATATATATATATATATATATATATATATATATATGTATTAACCACGTCACATAAATGTTCTTTCAGTCTGCAGATGGCGCCATATAACGAGTAGGCTACTGGCAGAGCAGCAAACAGGTGTTTGCACCAAAGCTGGGGAACAATATAGGCAAGGTGTGTCTCTTTTTCAAGAGAGAAATGGATACTGGATTCTTTCATCTTTTTTATTTATTATGAACTGTTATCTATTTCCCACTACCTTTGACCACTAGTCAATACCTTTACTTATGTGTACTAGAACAAGATCCAAATGTGCAAGACCCCTTGCTCACACTGGCTCCGGTGCGGTTACCGAGCCGACAGAGACCGCAACTCCCGCACACCCCCTCTCACACCGCCCTTTTGACTACGGTGCAGTGCGGCTCTGCGGCTCCGGCAACAGGTGCAGAGATTTAACAGAAGTTCACTTGAGTTCACGTAACTTCATGCGATAACACGGCCCAAATAAGGATATTTGCGAGAGCTTGTTGCGGAGGTTCTCCGCACGCCGCAAGGATAGCTTTCTTGCGGAATTTTCTGCAGCGCCGGAGTGTCTCGGTAACTGCAGCCGGACAGCTCAGAAGCCGGTGAGAGAGGTTTACGTCTTTTTAATGACTTGGAATCACTGCGGCGCCGCACCCACCGCACCGCAACGGTAAGACCGGAGTCGGTGTGAGCCTGGGGAGAGTCTAATTACATTTTCATTGTGGAGTAGGAGACAAGGTATGGGTGCAGCACCTTCCATTGGGGGTGTATCCAGAAAACCGGTACTACGTTACTTAGATGTTACATTTAATTTTAACAGCAGTTGTTCCGTGGCTGCAGAAAGCATTATGAGCTTGGGAAAAGGTTAGTGATATGCAGGAAACATACAGAAAACAAGTCAGACCGACACATTTTCTGGAGGACAAGTGGCCCCTTTATTGTCATTTTATTAGCACAATGTAAAAAGTTGTTACATGACAGAATGAATGGCGATGGATCAAAAACAACAGAGAAGTGGGCTACATATATGGATTATATTCTTGGTTAGAGGCAAGAGAGAATATCAAAGGCATAGGTTTGATTTCAGCTTTGTTAGGGACACTATTGGTCTTCAGTTTCATTGGTCTAATGTCATTGGTCCTTTGCAAAAATATGCATACTCTTTTTTTATGCTTAATGTGAGCATCAGGCTTTGATGTGTTTAAAGAGAACAGCATAATTTCTTCCTAGATTAATACAAATCTTATAAGCTCTACACTCACTAGATGCTGTTTAGCAATGTTTGAAGCATCACTGGCTCTGATCAATGTGCAATTAGGACTTTTTCCACTTTGAAAATGTTTGCATTTAAACTTACCAGCCACTAAGACAGAAGGTAAATACATTCCTATTTAACCAAATATAGTCTAAATATGCCTGTTATATGTTGACGTATCATGGGTTTTCTTTTGAAGATATATAATTGTGCAGAGGTAAACAGGTGAAACCCACTCTTATTCTAGGCTAAAACAGGCGAAGGCTTCTGACTGCAGTTCTATGAAGAAGCAGGAGAGAGTTTGGATTTTTGGAACTTGAGAAATGAAAGTAACCAAAGTTAGGATTTCTTTTATAAAACAAAATATTCTGAGTCAGACAGGAGTTCTGAAAACCGCTGTTGAAATGAGCAGTCTGTAATCTATCAACATTTCTGATTCCCTTTCACCAATATTTCTTTTCTATTACTGTTTTCTGTTTTTTGACGGCAGTTCAGGTGTATATAAAAGCTGTTACCGTATTTTCACGACTATAAGGCGCACATAAACGTCTTTTTTTTCCCTCAAAATGTGCGGTGCGCCCTTTGGTGCGGTGCGCCCTATGTGTGTTGTAACTGCGACTTTTGAGACCACCTCATTGAGGAGATGATGAAAGAGTGGCTGAATGTAAGGAGACCAGGTGTTTTTTTTCCACTCATCACCATCGCTGTTAATCTGACTCCATGCCTGCCCATCTCACAGCTGATGTGAGAATTCTGCTATGTCTTTTGGTAAAGATATTTTTTGTAGTTTTCGCGATATTCTGCTTTTTCTGCGTTTTTTTTGTCCCATTGAAATGCATGTAGAATTCTTAGATTTCAGCAAAATTCAGCTAAAACTTTATCATCTTCGACCTTTAACTACTTCAGCATACTTTCAGCTAGAAACACCATTCAACTTTTAAAATGTTTCCGTATCTTTCTGCTATTACTGTTTAACTCAGCTTTTTGCTAACTTTTACAGTTTTGCTTCAGTGAAGCTTCAAATTTTAAAAGAAAATTTAAAGATTTTCAGATTTATAATGGAAGTCTATGGACGGAATTCTTCAACTGCTAGAGTGCGTGCTCTAGCTTTTGAGCTGTTCTGGTTTTTCCGAACAAATTGTTCTCACTCACTCATTTTTCACTCAGTTGAAATAAATTATACATCAAAACGTAGGGATTTTTGTCAGGATTCAGGAAATATAACCCTCATTTGTATGGTAGTTTTTAGTAGAAACATGAAAGTTGGCACAGTGGAAGCCGAAGGATGGCTGACACCAACGGTGAAATAATTTTTTGAATACCTTTTACGGTTTTGGCTCACAGTTTGTTATCCTTTCTCTGCCTCGTTTGTTCGCAGGGGAAGTTTTACTTTTGGGAGTTCTGTTCTACCATGGAACTCCATGTTATTTAATGAGACCAGCAGGATTTACAAACCTTTATATTTCTCCTTCCCATTAAGGTTGTGAATGAGCTACAGCCATGAAAGTTACCCCAATCGGAGACAAAGGATAGCTGTCGCTTAGACTGAAATAATTTTTTAGATACCATTTACGGTTTGTCTTCAGCACTTGTTTGTTTGGAGCTGAAATTCCCATTCAAAAAGCCTGAGAGGAAAGGAACGAAAGTGAAGCGCATGTCTCTCTGTCACTGACAGGCTCGTTAACGTCGTCAAGGTAACCGTGCTTCAAAAGGATTTTACCTCCACCACTTTAAACAGCACATTTTAATCTAATGGAGGGAGACAACACTGATTTAACATTAGGAAGTGGATACAATATGACTACTGGCCATGACCCTTCCCTTCACACGCAACCCTGATAGACTTTCAAAATAAGACTCCGGGGACCCTTCAAAATAAAAGCCCCTACATTAAACTCATATTTTTTCCCAGCATATGGCTAAACATTATGACCCAAACTCAACCACTTTTTTAAAAATGAGACTCTAGGGTGGGTCAATGACGTATAAGGCCTTTGAGAGGCTCATTTTTAAAATACTTGAAATAATAATAAATTTGGCTATTTTCTAAACATTTGGAGTGTAGTCTACACATGCATGTGTGTGAAAACTTCAAACAAAGATATTTTAGTGCTTTTAAACTCAAATGAATCGGGCAACGACCTTAAAAAAGTCATTTGGGGCGACCTTAATTTATCTTAAAATTAATAGATTTCCTTTGCATAAGTTATATTTTAAGAAGTATCAGTAATTAATTTAACTGTTTAAGAAAGATATACTCATTTGTCCTTTCATTTATTGCAAATGATGTTAAATACATTTTTATCTATAATGGCAGTGTCAACTACATACAGCAATTACATTTTTTTTTACTCATATAATCCATAAAACTGATTTAAAATGTGTAGATATAGTATCCACTTATTCATGTTATACCAAAGAATTATATTTCAACCAAAATGGACAGACATTATTTTTTGAATTTACTACAGAATTGAATATGGTTGGTTACCCCACATGACAAGTGGTCGCCCCACATAATGAAAAACAGCAGGAAATTAAGACTAATCAATGATTTTGATAGTTTAAACACATTTAATGAAATTTTATGAAGAATCGGCATATCCATTTCATTTGATACATTTCATAACATTAACAGTTTCCTCACTATTTCATTGGACACATAACCATCATATTAATATTTTCTATACTAATGCATGAAACGCTTAGACATAACATTGCACAGCATTTTCCTTTTTCATTTCATTAATCACTTAAACATACATTTGCATTTTTTTACGATTTCATTTAACACTTGAACATAACAGCATTCTTCAGACACATTGTAGGCATTTCTTTAACCCCAGCAATTTCTGAATGCTACCCAGTCTTGGCAGGTCAACTTTGAGAAGCGTGAAGTTGCTGGCTCGGGTTCTGAAATGACAGCCTGAACATCTTTTCTAAAGTAGAACGTAACATCCAGAGTGTTTGGCCATAAGAACAAGTTCTTGTCATCAGACTGTCGCATACAGCTTATCTGGAGTTCCTCTTCCACAACCTTTAGGACCTGACCTACATATGGAAGCTCGTCGTAGGTTACTATCACAAACCTTCCACATAGATCTTGGACACTTTCTTCTTGCCTAGGTGGCTCAGGTGGAGAGCTTGAGGTGTCCTCAGGTTTCCCGGTTTGCTGTATGGTGGCTTTCAGGTCTACCATTTTTGGCTGGTAACAAGGGCATGGACTAATCTCTAAGCGCTTGCAGAAGCAAGATACTTCCCTGTGTGTTATCTTTGCAGGCTGTGATGACACAACTTGGTGTATCTTCATGGTGCCTTTTACAGCCTCCAAATTGCCAGGAATCAACTCGTCACATTTTTCAATGCTCTCACTTGTCACCCAATAGAGAGTGATACTTGAGCTTCTTTTTGTCAGCATCTCATAAAGAGCTTTTGGTGTCTGCAGCTCACCTCCTCTGTTAACATAGAGATCCGCTTCTCTCTTTATTGCCCCACCAATCCCATCTGGGGCCCCCTTTCCATGAGCTTTTTCAGAGTAATTCCAGGTCACATTTGTAAATCCTGAGAGGAAAGGCACAGTACTGAGCAAGTAAAAATTATTTTTATTTCGGTACTGTGTTACAGGCCCGTCACTCAGAATATGGAGGGTAGTGATTTGTGGGAAAGATTCCCGAAGCTCTTTCAAGATCGGCTCTAGATGTGCCCACACTGCCCGTTCATCATGGCGAAGGCAGTCAGACAGTGTTGCATAGGATTTGGTTCCATGGACAGTGTACAGGACTGCTGTGTGAATCGTGGCCTGTTGTCTACTGCCGCCAAAGTGAAAGGACTGGATCTCTGTGCTTAGCTTACATGCATAGTTTTCTGAAAAGTCTATGTGCAGCACAGCTTCACACTCTGTGATGTTTTGTTTGAGGAGGCGGAATTGCTCTGCCTGGTGGAGCCAGTTGAACTGGTGGACTGCCAAGGCTTCTAGTTTTTGATGGAAAAGCTCAGTCAAGTCCTTTATGGTTCCGGTCGAGGTCTGTTTGATCATGTTTGAAAATGTTTTTTCTCCATTAGTGGATGTCACCCTCTTCCACTGCTCCCAGGTGACTTGTGTGCTGGTCTCTGTGTCAAGGCACTTTACCTGTTCAAAACAGCACTTGGTACATGTGCGATCCATGCAAGCTTTATTTTTGGTGTCACAAACTATCATGCCCAGCAGCTCAGAGATGCTTTTTGTTTGTAGTACTCCTCTGCTGTAGAGCTTGTTGGCCAGGAGGTGCATATTTTCATGCCCCATACATGCACATGTCTCCCTATCTTGGGCCCTTGGCTCTGTTACATAGAATGGCCGTCTTCGTGTGAACTGCCTGTAAGATAGATGGAGACTCTTATCCATCTCACTGTTGTAAAGTGTATGCAGCTCTTTGAGTGGCTTTGTAAGCACACGTCTTTGATACTTCAGTTTGTTTTTGGTGATAGTATCTTTTTTGCCGGCTAAAAGGCGACTGTTCTCATCTCTTGTCAAAAAACTAACAACTGCTTGCGCTCTCTGTGTTGCTATTTTTTTCTTTCCTTTGGGTTTCAACTTCTCACTCAGCCGTACCCTTTCTTTAGCCCTCATCTCACTCTTTCTGGCTTTTTCCTTTTCCTTTATCATCTCTGCTAGTTTTTCTTCCAGTTTTCGGTTCTACTCACGTAGTTTACGATTCTGAGCCTGCAGCCTCTTTCTCTTTATTACTCGTTTCTCAGGTATTTTCTCTCTTTCTGTCTCTGGTGTAGAGGACATCGGTGGATTAAATTCCTCCACTAGAGGTAGGGGATTCACCACAATTTGCCCTGGATTCTCCTGCTGCTCATAAAGCCCTATACCAACTAAAACTGGTGGGGTGTTTTCTAAGGATGGCGGTGTCATTTCTAGCTTCGCCTTTTCTATCTTCTTCCTCTCCCTGTAACCTTTTGATGCAGCCTTCCACTTGGCTCTCTGTTTCTTCCTCTCTCTCTCTGATAGTTCATCTGAATTAATGTATTTGATTGTGCCCTTTTGCTTTCTTCTCTGGTAGCTGAAACAAATTATTGTATAATAAACTATTGAAATTAGTATACTGTCTCTGATTCTGGTGGCCTAACATTACATTTTATGTACTGTAACTTCCTATAGATTTTACCTTTCTTTTTTTCTGGCAAGATAGTCAGCTCTTGCTACAGGATCTCCATTGATCCGCTGCCTATAGCGAGCAGTCTTTTCTTTGCTTGTTAGTGGGGCCATCTAGAAAAAAAGTATATTTAAACATACAGAGTTAGAAAAGGAATTGGAAAAAGTAGGATGAATGCTTAATATTCACACATTTCTCTGATAAAAACATAATAATCAAAAAGAAGTAAGCTTAGTCCTCTCTGAAGTAGGATGGAAATTATAGAAAAAATGTGGTGAAATGTAGAAAGTTATTTAAAACAACTAAATGCATATAATGAATGAAAACATTTGTATACAGAACTTACAAATACATGATATGTGTTTTCTATCATTTAAGCAATCAGTGGCGGTCGCCCTACATGATGATCGGTCGCCCCAGATGATGTTTTCAAGTTTAATCAAGAATAACAGGCTAATGCTTAGCTATAAAACCCAAGCTAGCATCTTCTCACCACATATCACTGACAAATTTACATTAAAAATAAAGATTTGCGTATAAAACGTATTATTTACAGTTTTAGGTTGGTCGCCCCACATGATATCAAAATGTGACGTATACAGTGCAGCAGTTTTAAAGAGGATTTGTTTGTAAAAATGAGAGTGACTACTCACCTGCTAGTTGTCTCTGTGGGACCTTCACCATAAGGCTGGCTGATGCAACATCCTCTTTGAGATGATTGTCAAAATAAAAGTCCCTTAATTGTATTTTCTTGATGGTCGCCCCAGATGATATTTCAGACAATGAACATCTTCGGACAAGATTTGTTTGTTTATTATGATTGAAATGTCTTTACTATTGTTTCATAACTTTGTCAATCAATGGAAAACAAGTTTAAAATTATGCCAAATAGGGTAAGGATTATATTTAAATTATTTTTGTTTGATTTAAAACCAGTTGTCCAAACAGAAGTCAAGGCCGGACGGTCGCCCCACATGATGTTTTCACACTTCAGATGGCAGAAAATGGCCAATAAGCCAATTATTTTTAAAGAAATAAGAGTGCGCATATGTATAAAGGAGGTGGTAGACATACATGTTATAATTTTATTCATTTTAATGTTTATTAATTGGTAAAAAGTTCAGTCGGACAGAAAAAGCAAGCGTCACGTCTTTGACCCAGGGGGTTTTCAAAACACACCCCACCGAAAATTTCAAAATAAAAGCCTCCCATTGCCACTTTACCTACTGCCCTAATAACAAGGGAAAAGAGTGATTTAACAATTGGCAAGTCATCAAGTATCACTGCTGGGTCTGACCCTTTTCTCAACACACAACCCTGCTAGACTTTCAAAGTAAGACTACAGTGACCCTACACAATAAAAGCCTCTATATTATACTCGCATATTAATTGATGCAAATGGCTCAGCATTATGACCCAAACTCTACCAGCTTGTTTCTATTAGACTCTAGGGACCTTTTCAAAACATACCCCAGAGCAAATTTCACAATAAAAGTCTCCCATTTACGCTCTAATACAGTATCTATTCACCCAATAACATGGAAAACCAGTGATTTCATATTTAGAAATGGATTCCATATCACTGCTGGGCATGACCCTTCCCTTGACACACATCCATGATAGACTTTTGAAATAAGCCTAAAGGGACCCTACAAAATAAAAGCCTCTTCCTTACATACACTCATTCATTGTGCCATATGGCTCATAGCTATGACCCAAAGTCAACCAATTTCTTCAAATTACACTACCAAGGCCCGTTGACCACACACCTCAGTGCATATTTCTTAATGAGGCTCTAAGATTTACACTCTAACAAAGCACCTGCTTACCTTGTAACATGCAGCCTAAGCCTGCCAACGGTGCTTTCATCAACACAGCGGCTCGTAACATGCAGGTTACATTTTTTGATAAATTCAGCTCCTTAAGTGGTATTAGCTCTCTTTCTATAAGCTTCTCTCTCTGTCCTTCCTCTGCTTCTCATGGTCAGTCTTGCACATAGGTTTGTATATTTTCAATCCTCTAAGGATGACACTGTTTTCTTTATGCTGATCAACCAACACATTTTAAATCATTTCAAATTGTTGTGCCAAGTCTTGACATTTCCACAATTTCTAAATTTTGATACTTATTCAATACCATCTTCCTCAACATTTTACTTCCCATCCTTGAGCTACTCATATTTTCTTCAACCAGATAAGATTCAATTTTTTCTTTGTAATTTCTTTTCTGATTCAGCTAATTTAATATTTTTCAGCCTATGCTGTGAACCTTGGCTTAATTTTGCTCTTTTTCTGGACAGGAATTAAGCTTTTCTGTTTGCTGCTAATTCATAACATGCCTGACATGTTTCTGGGCAGTAGGTGGCCCCACTTCAACATTTCTTTAGAAATTTTTCTAGAAACTTGATAGACATTATATTAAGACCCTTCTAGTGCACACATTAATGACATTTTTGATATTATGTATGTTTTGGCTGTGCAGCTTTTAAGATGACTTTGTTTCTGCCATTTTACTGCCAAATGATTCTACCCTACAAAATCTTCAGATGATTCAATTGTTTTCTGCAGTTTGAAGTTTCTGATGACTTCCTATCACATTTTCATATGTTCTGCAGTTAATTTCAGCTTTTTACATTCAGCAAAAAAAGCATTCCCACTTTGCTGTTTCTCCGAAACAGCTTTTTCTAGTTATCAAGTGGGAATGCTTATGCATTCCCACTTATTGTTTTTCACTTTAAATTTTTCTGACTCTAACTAGTCCCGCAGTTTTCAACCGATTTCAACAATTTTGGTATCAAAACGTTCAGCTTGTTCAGGAGAATTCTGCTATGTCTTTTGGTAAAGATATTTTTTGTAGTTTTCGCGATATTCAGCTTTTTCTGCGTTTTTTTTGTCCCATTGAAATGCATGTAGAATTCTTAGATTTCAGCAAAATTCAGCTAAACCTTCATCATCTTTGACCTTTAACTACTTCAGCATACTTTCAGCTAGAAACACCATTCAACTTTTAAAATGTTTCCGTATCTTTCTGCTATTACTGTTTAACTCGGCTTTCTGCTAACTTTTACAGTTTTGCTTCAGTGAAGCTTCAAACTTTAAAAGAAAATTTTAAGATTTTCAGATTTATAATGGAAGTCTATGGACGGAATTCTTCAACTGCTAGAGTGCGTGCTCTAGCTTTTGAGCTGTTCTGGTTTTTCCGAACAAATTCTTCTCAGTCCCTCATTTTTAACTCAATTGAAATAAATTATACATCAAAACGTAGGGATTTTTGTCAGGATTCAGGAAATATAACCCTCATTTGTGTGGCATTTACGGTTTTCCGACAGTTTGGCCCAGACCATGAAGAAGTCCACACTTCCCCAATAGAAATCCAATGAGAGATTTTCCAAAAATCACAGACAAAATCCAAAACGATACATATTTTCGTATCGCTCCCATTTATTAACTATTTGATGTACTAACATGAAACTTGGTATACAACATCTTCAGAACCTTCTAGCACTCACATTGAAGGAATTTCTTCAATATCATTTATGGTTTAGCTGTTTAGCTGACTTGTTCGGGCATAGGAAAACGCTGATTCTGAGAAAAATCCTCAAACTCAGAAAATGCACATTTTTACATCGTCACCGTGGCCAAATAGTTTTTAGTAGAAACATGAAAGTTGGCACAGTCGAAGCCGAAGGATGGCTGACGCCAACGGTGAAAGAATTTTTTGACTACCTTTTACGGTTTTAGCTCACCACTCGTTTGTTCGCAGGGAAAGTTTTGCTTTTGAGCGTTCTGCTCTACCATGTTGCTGCATGTTATTTAATGAGACCAGCAGGATTTATAAACCTTTATATTTCTCCTTCCCATTAAGGCTGAGAATGAGCTACAGCCATGAAAGTTACCCCAATTGGAGACAAAGGATAGCTGTCGCTTAGACTGAAAGAATTTTTTAGATACCATTTACGGTTTGTCTTCAGCAGTCTTTTTGTTCGGAGCTGATATTCCCATTCAAAAAAGCCTGAGAGGAAAGGAACGAAAGTGAAGCGCGTTTCTCTCTCTCACTGACAGGCTCGTTAAGCGTTGTCAAGGTAACCGAGCTTCAAAGAGATTTTACCTCTGCCACTTTAAACAGCACATTTTAATCTAATGGAGGGAGACAACACTGATTTAACATTAGGAAGTGGATACAATATGACTACTGACCATGACCCTTCCCTTCACACGCAACCCTGATAGACTTTCAAAATAAGACTCCGGGGACCCTTCAAAATAAAAGCCCCTAAATTAAACTCATATTTTTTTCCCAGCATATGGCTGAACATTATAACCCAAACTCAACCACTTTTTAAAAATTAGACTCTAGGGGGCTTTTCAAAACACACCCCACAGCAAATTTCAGATTAAAAGCCACCCATTGCCACTTCATCTACTGCCCTAATAACTGGGGAAAAGAGTGATTTAACGATTGGAAGTCATCAAGTATCATTGCTGGGTCTGACCCTTTTCTCAACACACAACCCTGCTAGACTTTCAAAATAAGACTCCAGTGACCCTACAAAATAAAAGCCTCCATGTTATACTCGCCTATTAATTGATGCAAATGGCTCAGCATTATGACCCAAACTCTACCAGCTTGATTTTATTAGACTCTAGGGACCTTTTCACAACATACCCCAGAGCGAATTTCACAATAAAAGTCTCCCATTTATGCTCCAATACATTATCTATTCACCCAATAACATGGAAAACCAGTGATTTCATATTTAGAAATGGATTCTATATCACTGCTGGGCATGACCCTTCCCTTTAAACACATCCATGATAGACTTTCAAAATAAGACTAAAGGGACCCTACAAAATGAAAGCCTCTTCCTTACGCACACTCATTCATTGTGCCGTATGGCTCGTAGCTATGACCCAAAGTCAACCAATTTCTTCAAATTACACTACCAAGGCCTGTTGACCACACACCTCAGTTTACATTTCTTAATAAGGCTCTAAGATTTACACTCTAATAAAGCATCTGCTAACCTCGTAACATGCAGCCTAAGCCTGCCAACGGTGCTTTCATCACCACAGCGGCTCGTAACATGCAGGTTAGTTTTTTTTATAAATTCAGCTCCTTAAGTGGTATTAGCTCTCTTTCTATAAGCTTCTCTCTCTGTCCTTCCTCTGCTTCTCATGGTCAGTCTTGCACATAGGTTTGTAGATTTTTAATCCTCAAATGATGACACTGTTTTCTTTATACTGATCAACTGACACATTTTAAATTATTTTAAATTCTTTTGCCAAGTCTTGACATTTCCAAATATGATTTGACAATTTTGATACGTATTCAATACCATCTTCCTCAACATTTTATTTCCCATCCTTCAGCTACTACTTTTTCCTTCAACCAGAGAAGATTAAAGTTTTTCATTGTAATTTCTTTTCTGATTCAGCTAATTTAATACTTTTCAGCCTATGTTGTGAACTTTGGCTTCATTCTGCTCTCTTTCTGGACAGGAATTAAGCTTTTCTGTTTGCTGCTAATTCATAACACACCTGATATGTTTCTGGAAAGTAGGTGGCCCCCCTTCAAAATTTCTTTAAACATTTTTCCAGAAACTTGGGAGACATTATATAAGGCTCGGGCACATGACGTCACACGTTGCGCGGCAGCCATATTGATAGCTGGTCAGCCCACTGTTTACACTTTGACTTCGCGCCTGTAAGGACTAGCTTTCTTCTGCTAGTAGTTTGCTTAGTTTTTTGCCGTTTCATTTTACCTCTGCTGTCGTTATGGTCGCCCGTTGCTGTGTCGTAGGGTGTAGTAGCGCAAGCTGTGACTGGACGGGGAAAAAAATCCCAAATGGATTGTCTTTTTACCGTTTTCCAACCTGGAGGCGTCTCAATGGAAAACAAATGTCCTCCATAACAAAGAGTCGCCGGCTAGCATGGGTCGCTGCTGTAAGACGGCCAAATATAACTTTCAACTCAATCCCTGTGTCCATGAGAGTGTGTTCCCGGCATTTTCATTCTGGTAAGTTACAGAACATACTGTTTTTATTCATGTATTATTTCAAGTTAACCGTTGTTGGCTGATCTGTAGCATGTAGCATGAGCTGAAGTTGGTAGTACCATGCTAGGACAGTCATATATCATCAGAATGTAACTACATTATCCCTGGACACGTACAGTCAGCACAAGATTTATTTAGATACATTTTTGATGTTTTACGTTAGTGCCAGCACCTAGTCTTATCACCACAACAAACACCACACCATGTTGAGACGGTAGCTTACCTTGGCTCTGATGACTGTGTTCTCATTCGGCTTGATAACTTCCATGTCATGAACTTTTCCATCTGTCAGCTGTTTGTAAGCCTCTAGCGACTTGTAGCAGCGAAACTCTTCATGTGTGTAGGCACTGACGCCACACACTAGATACGAAAATACGTCCTCCCTCGCAAACGGCGGTAGAAATTCTTCCCCAACGCACCACTCCTTGCTTTCTACTTCGTAGGGATCAAGTCCGTTTATGAAGCCCATCTTTTGCAGATAACGGTCCCTGGCTTCCCTCTGCAGTGTGTCTCGGTATATTCCGCATCCTTTCTTCGCTTTTAACATCGCTGTTTACTCGTCTTTCTGCTCTGTCTCTATGCTGTTTTAGGTCTTTGTTTACCGTAGCAACTAGCTACTAATATGGCGGCGTACCCAGAATGCAACGCGCTGTGC
>JAGKQL010000018.1:792728-822915 GCA_018398635.1 Cyprinodon brontotheroides
TCATCACCATGGAGGGTTGATGAAAAGAACTGCCACTTTGCCCACCATGATTCGCTAATCTGTATATAGAGGATTTGCCCAGAGAAATACGGACACATGAAATTAACACCGACACATTTTATCTGGATGATATTGCAATGATTTGTTAATAGCATGCAAAGCGACAGGCTAGATGTGAGGCTGCGACTGAAGCATGGCCGTGATTTAGACTTAATCCGTCATTATCCCGTCTTTGAAGTGACCTCGATGTGTGCGTTCCCGCTGTGACCCAGAAGCATGCTCACTGCTTCTTCATTAGCCAGGATGAAACAGAGCAGCCACACATGTGGCTTTGATGTGCGTTGTACATAAGAGGCCTGCAGTTTTAACAACACGCTAGGAAACACACACCTGCATTCATCCCAAACCAAACAAAACAGATATTCTTACCACTGATGACACTGAAGCACAAATAAATATTATGGATTTTAATCAATTGCAGCACAGTCATTGTAATACAGTAGGAGCAGCTATAAGGAACAACATTGTAAGCATAGGGTTTTTATTGGTTGGAGGGAAAATTGGCTGCAATTTCACACAAGATCAACATCTTTACAAACACAACAAAAAATTGACGTGTGATTAATTATCCATACATTAAGTGTAAAAATTAGAAGTACAGTCAAAATTACATTTTATCACTGCTGCACTTTAGAAATATATTGAGACCTGTACTGAACAAAATTTTGGTTTGTATACTTTCTGTGTACAAAATGACAAAGTCTAAGTCTAAACAATGCATCCATTTTACTACCTAGGGGCGAGAGAGGGGCGAGGACAATATCCGGGGACTTTGTCTGTTCTTGGTCTTCTTGTTCTTGTCAATTGGAACAGTACTAGGGCTGAGGGTGATAACGTTTTTGGAGTACAAGAGCAGATGACGACGCAAAAGTCCACATACTGAGAATCAGCCTGTGTATTATATTAATAGCACAAGAATTTTTCCAATTAATTTCCACCTGTGGTCCTTCCTAGGCTATTTTTTTTAGCCGGCCTCTCTAAGCCTTTCCAGGGTCACACTGGAATAACAATCTAGAAATAAGTCAACATTTTTCAAATTACGTGCATTTACCCTTAATTTGAGTAAGTAAGTGAGATAGTTTGCCAATGGAATGAATGTGTCATGTTTGGCTTAAGGTGCCTAACCCACATGCAGAACACTCAGAGGCAGGAGAAAAGTTCAAAGATTTATTGAAGTGTTTAAGCACAATGAATGAACAGATCCAGAGGGGAATTCGTCTGGTCACGAGTGGGTTCTGAAAAGCACACAGGGTTATCAGATCCAGGACTGGTCACTAGTGGGTTCACTGCAGAGGGGGACAGAGGAGTTAGTGGAGGTCCAGGTAATTTGCAAGATGAGAGTGTGCAGGGCTGTACCTGCTCACTGTTCTGGAGTTGAGCAGAGCGGCAGAAGGGGGGGAACCTAGGAGGGTCCAGAGGCTGTCGGCAGGCTGAGGGCTAGGCGGAGGCAGAGCTTGGTTTGAGTGTTGGCAGATAACAGATTTGAGTTTTCCTTCCAGTTTCTTCAGAGAGCGGGCAGGCAGGTCTTTAGACAGGAATAATTCTCCAGGGTTCTTCAGAGAACGGACAGGCAGATTACTGACAGAGAAACTCTTCAGGGTTTCAGGTTTCAGGCAGGCTCAATCTAAAAAGCAAAGAGGAGAAAACAGATCAGGTCAGGTTCAGGCTTTCAGGGAGTCAGAGGTTCAGACAGGCAGGTTGGCTCAGGCTTTTTAAACAACAGGATTTTTACTTCTACTTGAGCAAGAAACTTTAATACTTTTGACACCTGCTGCAGGGCTTGCCTAATTGTAGAGGAAGCTGGTTTTCAGAGACTGTGGCCGATCCATTGAAGTAATATCTAGTTGAATACTGTTAAGTTTTTGTGTTGATCAGCTGTGATCTTAAAGCTTGTGACTGTTTTGACATGTTAAAATGAGGAAGTTGTGTCTCCTAAAAAAGCTGTTGCGCCTCGGCGCTTCCTCACAGTTCTTTTCCTGGGAGCAAGTTACTTACTACTCTTAACTCAAACTGGGTAAAAACATATAAAAAAGGACTATAAAGTTTATTCCAGATCAGGTCATTACAGGACAGAGAAAATGCTTGGAGCTTGCACAGCTGTGGGTTTAAAAATCACGTCCGCGAGCGTCCGGCAAAGATTGAGCCCTGAACAACGTCATCTCCTGCTCTCTTGCTTCTTATGAGTCTCATGTGTTGCATCATGTTGATGCTTAGTTGTCCGTGATCAGAAACTGACACGCCATCTATGCCGAAGGATTACAGATAGCTCTCCTCTATCAGTCCGGCTCCAAGATGTGCCCATATCCTGTGTATATTTTAAAGACACAAAGGCTGCCCTGATTAGATGACCTCTACTCTCTCTAATCTGGCTAATAAAGTAACAGTGCAAATGATGTATAAAACATAAACCTAACAGATATAAGCATTCTGTAACAAAAGGAAGTGCTTGTGTCACATCACTACATTGCAAAGCGTCACAACAGGTGTGGCTGCTGTCTTTTCTGACAGTTTTACCAAACGATACATCCTGCTGGTGTATTAATTTGTTTGTTTTTTTTAAGCTTCTAAAAAAAACTAGAGAACATTTGGATCTCCAGAAATCAGAGTGAAAACAAGCAGATTAAGGTTCTCAACATCACTACCTAACACTGCCTCTCTGAGCTGTAATTGCCTGTTACATTAAACGTGCCTGCTCTTTCTCCGCTTTTACCTCAGATAGCAGAAAGGCATTTTTTTGTCCTCTGATCCTCTGAGTTGTTGCTCAATGGATATTTTACTCTTTCAGACCATTCCCCGTAAATCTGATAGATGGTTGTGTGTAAAAATCCCAGCAGATCAGCAGTTTCAGTACAGACCAGCCGTCTGGCACCGACAGCCATGTGAGGTCATTTAGGTCCCCTCTCATTTTAATGGTCCCAGCTTGTGGGAGTCTTCCACATCTAAATACACAGGGTTCCTCATTTCCCAAATTTGGAACTCAACTGCAATTTCTGTTAGTGCGTCTTTTTTTTTGTACTTTAGATGCAAACTGATATGCAAAAATATCTGACTTATTTCTATCATAAAGACGGCATGAGTACAATATCAGGCGACAGAGAGAGATTGCTTATGCATTTAAACATATTTGGACAGTGAGAAATAATTATAGTATAGTATAACAATATTAATAATAATATTAATAGGCTGTGAGAGCCTATTGTATTTCGAAAGTCTTTCTTTCTTATTATTATTATTATAACGATTCTTGTAGCACTTTGAACGCATTTTATGGGGACTTCGCATATTCAAAAACTCAGGAAAGCGTGGCGGTAAATTGTCCCCGCGTGAAATAGCTGGTCTATATAATGGAATCAAATATGGTCAGCCCCCAAATTACGCCACAGCCGCTTAGCGTGAGTTGGGGAAACTGTAAGTCACAGAGATTTGAAATTTGGCACACAGGTAGATCTCATCAAATCATGAAAAAAAGTCTCTTGGAGGTATGCCCTAAAACCTACAGGAAGTCGGCCATTTTGGGTCAAAGTGCGATTTTTGGCCATTTTTCATTTATTTTATTTATTTTCCCAGGGAGGTTGAATAAAATATTATAATCTATAGATTTTGTTTAAGCATCTATTTTGCAAAAATATCTGTGTTATTTCTATCATAAAGACGGCATGAGTACAATATCAGGCGACAGAGAGAGATTGCTTATGCATTTAAACATATTTGGACAGTGAAAAATAATTATAGTATAACAATATTAATAAGGCAAAAATGTCTATCATCTCATATTTTCTAAAAATACATTTTTTTTTTGGTTTTTTTTTACCCTGCTCATAGCACTTGGACATTTTCTACTTATTTTAAATTCCCTATAAATATTATGCACCATCAGCCGTTTTTTTTTAAATAATCTATATCATTACCTCCAACTTCATGGCTAAGAACCTCGTCTTCCGTTTACATTGACTCTCAACTGCCTGCAGAGCATGCAATTTTCTCATTTTAATGGGGAGGAACCAAACTGGTTGACATTTTTTCCAAACAATTATAATTTATGCAGCAATCTTTACACTAAAAAACTCCACATTAGGGCTGCAACTGATCATTTTCCTAATCGATTAATCTGTTTATTATTTCTGACTAATCGATTAATAATCAGGTAGCAAAATCTCCTTAAAAAAGTTTTTTTTACAGAATTTAAGCAAGGGGAAAATATAAGTTTTCCATTTGAGGAGTTCTGGGTAAAGAATATTGAGGGACGAATAGAATTTTCTATCTTAAATGCAAAATTTTTTAGATTTTTGTATAATGTAGTTCTCTGAGTGAGGTGCTTTGTCAGCTAAAGACGTGTTTTAGAGTCTCTATATTCCAGTTATACTATTTCATTTAGTCAATTAAACACGATCGGATTAATTGTTTCAGTCCTACTCCACATGCAATTAAAGCGCCAGATTATTCTGCACCTTCGAAGGTCAATGAGGGATTGCTGTTGTGTCAATGGGTCAATGTTTAATCAACTGGTTCATTCTTAGAAAACTTTGATGTATGATCTGGTTGAATTGTTCTCTTTGAAAGTGTCTTGAGATGTTGTGAATTGGTGCTAAATAAATAGACTGAATTGAATTGAATGAATTCCAAAGCCCCACATTACAACGCAGTGGTGGCAGCATCATTGTGTTGATATATTTTTTAGGCCCGAGCAGCTTAAGGCTGCGATGAGCCTATTGTATTTCGATTCTTGTAGCACATTGAACGCATTTTACGGGACTTCGCATATTCAAAACTCCAGGAAAACGCTGCAGTAAATTGTCCCCCTAGCGTGAAATAGCCGGTCTATAATGGAATCCAAAAATGGCCACCCCCAAATTACGCCACACACCCCCTAATGGAGTGGGTGGAAACTGTAAGTCACAGAGATTTGAAATTTGACTTACACAGGGAGATCTCCTCAAATCATGAAAAAAGTCTCTTGGAGGTATGCCCTAAAACCCACAGGAAGTCGGCCATTTTGGGTCAAAGTGCGATTTTTGGCCATTTTTCATTTATTTTTATTTTTCAGGGGTTGAATAAAATATTATAATCTATAGATTTTGTTTAAGCATCTATTTTGTTGTTTCATCACATAAACCCTGACAGTATTGTCTCTCTTTTTTTTTTTTTTAAATGAAAAGATTATTTTCCTTGATAAGATACAACTGAATATTGGCAAAAAAATGAAAAAATAAAAAGCATTTAATGAAGTGATCTGATCCTTTTTAGAAAAAAAAAACCCAGCCAGTGCCTTTGCTGTCCACTCTACTAGGGTCCACTTTCTGATAAAAAAGGATGAGGGTCCATGCACTTAGCTGCACAAAACACAATTACGCAGTTTGCAGTGCTAGATTTCTCTCCCCAGGCAGTGGCCCCATGAGGCCAGATAAGTCGGCTGGGTGTTAAAGTGTGAGCCGGGTACATGGAGTAACAACACGACCATCTGCCCTGGGAATGCACACATCCATCTTACTAAGCACGGCCAGTCTGGAAACCGATAAAGGGAAGCGAGACAGAAAGGGATAAGAACAGAAAAGGAAGCAGCAGGGATCTGAGCAGAAATGGAGGTACAAACCTTGATGTGCACAGTGTCAACAGCATATGGGACCTGCAGAGGACCAAATAAGAAAACAGAAGGTGACAAAAAAATGGACAAACTGGAAGGCACAAATTCACTAGAAATATATACTAAAAATGAAATATTATCTCATGTTTACAACAACTGAATAGAATGGATCTCCTAAGGGTAAAATTAGGGTAAGCAATGTTTTTAATCTAATATTCATCATTTATTAGAGCATCTGCAAGACAGAATGCCACTCTCTTTTATTAAGCATGACATCAGCAGAGAGGACTCAGCTCCCACCATCATCCTGCCTCATAACCATCTGGACACGAGTTAAGACACCGCCGTCAGCAATCTGAGGTCAATGATATCATCTAGCATCTCCATTTGTTTTTATTTTTAGACCATTTCCTCATCCATGTATAATCTGTGGATATGGTCTCAGTGATACAACGATCCTACTCTCTCTCTCTCTCTGACTCCACATTACGTTATCACACTGAGAGCTTTTAACTGTGCTTCCAGCCATTACATTCAGACAGTTGGAAGCTACCAAGCTGGAGGAAGGAGAGAGGGGGAAAAGTGGCCTCCTGCTAGATCTGGATGATGTCAGTCATGAGAGAAAGGTGTGTTTATAACAGAACCTTCCCATCTTGTCTGCCAGAGGCACAATGCGGTTTCTCCAGAATTGTCATTATCTTGTATAAAATGACCTTTAACTGTTTTTATTTTAGTAAGAAACACAAAACTTATAGAAAATGCTTTATGGCTTACAGTCACCAGTTTGTGCCCTTGAGCGGAGGACTGACTCAGACTTGCATTTAGAAGAATATGATTGTCAGACTGCTGGGTACCTATAAAGTTGTTCAGGTGGAAAAACTGGTTTAAAATTGGACCTGAGGATTATTCTACCAGTTCTGTCTCTTCACTGGAAAAAATTTTATATAAGCAAGTTATTTTTTTTCTTGAAAAAATATTGCAGCATCTAAACAATTTTGAAGCAGAAAAAGATGATTTACATTTAAAATAAGAAAAATCCCTCACCTTATATTCAGTGCATAACATTTAACTGACTGTCCAAGAGAGGTCTGTAATTTTCATCATGGATACACTTTAACTATGCAAAAAAAAATGTTGAAAGAAAAACAGGAAATCACACTGTATGATTATCAAAGAAAATATATGATGGACAATAAGTATTTGTTTAATAAAGATCTCAAATCAATACTGTTTATTAGAGGCGGATCATCATCATCATGGACTTAGCCCACAAAAAATGGTGTTATAATAAGGTTGATTTGGAAAACCAAAAAAGTAAGATGTTATTCCTGCATGTATACATTTAATCATTATTAGCACCTCATCTTGTAGGGAAATTATTCATCATCTTAGAGCAGGGGTCACCAACGCGGTGCCCGTGGGCACCAAGGTGCCCTCAAGGACCACATGGGGGGCCCTCAGAGTCTTCTAAATAAAGAACAATGAACCAGTGGGCTAAGTTTGAAATTTTATTTTATTATGTTGCTCTTCATTTTAATCATTTATAGAGATTTCAAAAATGACAATGTCTAAATAAACTTGGAAATTAACAGAAACAATGAAAATATGTTGATAATGTACAAAGTTTAGGCTAACGTTAACCCTTGCAGCTCATGGGTCAGTAATGGTCGCCCTTCCTACGTCTCGGTACCCTTGAAGTGGCCCTCAGCCTTAAAAAGGTTGGTGACCCCTGTCTTAGAGGAAGCAAGAAGTAGGTTCAGTGTTACCAGGTGTACGAGAATCGTGTTTGACAACAGGTGTGCCCTCTGTACAGTCAAAGGCCAAATGTGCGATAATTTGTCCTTTCCTTAAATGTATGGTTGTGATGATTTGTCATATTTGTGATATATATATATATCATGTATATATGTATATTATATATATATATATAAATCATATACATGTATAAATATATACTATGTATTATATATAATATGTTTGTATGGGACTCTACTGTAGCAGCAGTCCAAAAGGGCCCTTAGATCTTAACGTCAACAAATCATGAAAGAACATTTTAGTACAAATGTTTAAAAAGTAATTGTAGGGGACCAGCCAAGGGCCCATCAAGGAAGTGAGGACATTTTGAATGACTACTTTCAGAGGCCCCTACTACTGTACTGTTGGCCCTACTGTAGATCCCTCCAGTTTAGCCTGGGACTGTAGAGTACCCAGTTTCCATGTGTGGCCAGGCAGTACAAGGGTATTTGCAATGGAAAGGCTAGCTGCTGAGTATCTCAGTGTGTAGTAGTCATACCAAATGATTCCCAGGATGCACTGATGCAAAACTTTTCAGGGTTTTGATCTGTGGGCCATAAGTTCCCATGTAGGTTATTGTTACCAAAAACCCAGTCTCATAAAGACAGCTGATGCATTTGATTATTATGTTCTGGAACTCACTGTCAATGCACAAGTCGTTAAAGAACAATTTGGAACTGTTCACCAGTTAATCAGCTGCAGTGAAGGCAGATGGTGTGGTTGAGTGTCAGCACAACAACGAAGTCTGAACAGTTCATGGCTAAGCACGAGACTAATAGATTCCAGCAGTATAGAAAGTTACCTTGTTAGCATGGCTGCATCGAGCTGAGATGTATTCTCAAGCCTCTGTCTTATTTTGAAAAGACTAGAGGCAAAACAAGACAAGGGCTATGAGAGTGAAGCTATTTGTCCATAGCTGGAACAGTGGTTTGCAACTGATGCCACAGCATTATTGCACCATGTCTCTGGGGCCCACTGTTGCTCCGAGATGCTGCAGTTTAGCCTGGGACTTGGTTTCCATGTGTGGCCAGGCAGTACAAGGGTATTTGCAATGGAAAGGCTAGCTGCTGAGTATCTCAGTGTGTAGTAGTCATACCAAATGATTCCCAGGATGCACTGATGCAAACTTTCCAGGGTTTTGATCTGTGGGCCATAAGTTCCCATGTAGGTTATTGTTACCAAAAACCCAGTCTCATAAAGACAGCTGATGCATTTGATTATTATGTTCTGGAACTCACTGTCAATGCACAAGTCTTTGGAGACAATCTGAACTGGTAACTGTTAATCAGCTGCAGTGAAGGCAGATGGTGTGGTTAAGGCTCAACACAACCAGTCTGCCATCATGGCTGCAGAAGACTAATAGATCCCTTCTCAGTATAGAGTTACCTTAGGCGCACCACCTACATCTCAGCTGAGATGTATTCTCATAGCCTCTGTCTTATTTTGACTACTAAGGCCTAACAAGACAAGGACTATGGGAGTGAAGCTATTTGTCCATAGCTGGAACAGTGGTTGACTGATGCCACAGCATTATTGCACCATGTCTCTGGGGCCCACTGTTGCTCCGAGATCCCCTGCAGTTTAGCCTGGGACTGTAGAGTACCCAGTTGACGTGTGGGGCCACGAGGAGGCACTGCAGGGGTCTTGGCGGTGGAGAGGCTATATACTGGCAGGAGGAGATTTTACATTGGTCTCCTCTTTTCACCCCATAGAAGAGGTTAGCCAGCTGCAGCAGCTGAATGCAGAAAGTTGCAAGCTGAAAGCATGAACTTCCAATAATCACCTCTGCAGTAGACGCTTCACACACGCCCTGTGAAAAGATTCACCCCCACACTCATTCACTCTCACATTCACACAGACATTCACGCACACATTCACGCACACACTCATACTTTTTTTTGGTCTTTTTTTCATTTATTTATTTTCTCTTCTTTTTTTTTTTGTTTTTTTGAGGAATTTGTTTTGTGATGCTTATTAATCATAAAGAAACTTTGATTTTGCTGTTTCTTTATACATACAAAAACAAACACAGTCTATGAAGATACTGTTAATGTTCAGGTCCCTTTCCAAGAAATTCCAGGCAAGAGGTGTAACGTATATAAATGCCTTTTTTAAATTCCCCTCGCTACCTTGATGACAGTCTAATATCTTTTCTTCTTGGAATCAGTTCACAGTTGATGACAAGTCACATTGGCCAATTATCGACATGTTTTTAGCAGTGTGGGGGGAACCAGAGCACCTGGAGAAAACCCACGCAAGTACGGTGTGTTTAGATCTTTGACGTCCTCTCTGTGAAGTTGTAGCGCTAAGCGCCACATCACCGTACTGCCCACTTTTTTCAAAAATTTGGACTGAATTTGAATGTGACTGTACATCTCTTATTTGGTTCAAAGGGAACTTTTTTTCCAGTTGGTAACAAGATGTTCTAACATCTCTGGATCGATTATATGGAGCTGGGACCAGGTGATATTGTTGCTTTTCTTCTACTTTTTTGATTTCCTCAAACCCAGAGAGTGGCGTAATCTTTTCCAAGCTGAACGCTTTGATTTAGTCTCTTTGCCTGCTCCCGCCATGGGTTTGGTATCTGGGTTGTTTGTCTCTGACTGCATTACAGGCTCCTCAGTAATTTCCTGTACATCCTTGTTCATGACCTTTGTTGATTCTTCAGTGAGGTCTCCGGTCTCTGACAGGTTTTCCTCTGAGCAGTTGTCAAGATCAGTGCATGCAGGGACAGTGACTTCCTGTTGAGGCTCTTTCTGGATATTTTTCTCCTGCTTTAAGGTTTCCACTTGCTGTTTCAGTGCAGAAACATCAGTTTCATACCTTGAATTCAGTTCCTGGTGTAAAACTTGAATCTTGTCCATCTCTCCCTGCAAACGTTTCTCCTTTTCTTGCAGGAAGGTGATTTCTTTTGAGGCGTTTTCTTTGAGATGGTCTTGCTCAGCTCTCAACTTGTTAAGAAGTGTCAGGTCCTTCTTTGATGCCTCCAAATGACTTTTCTTCTCCTGAATTATCTGCAGTTGAAGTTTTTCTACCTGTTGTTTCAGTGCAGAGTTCTCTTTTTCACTCTGTTCTGTCTCACCTGACAAATGGTTCACCAGCTCTTTCTGTTTCAGAATCTGGATTTCTTCAGACATTTCTTGGTAGAGATGAAGCCTCTCAGTTCTCAGTTGGTTGATTTGCTGGAGGTCATTCTTTGCTCGCTCTGAATTAGCTTTTTTCTCATGATCAACCTCCTTCTGATATTTTTCTACTTGCTGTTTAAGTAGAGAAACATCTTTTTCATACATGCAGGTCATTTCTTGGTATGACTCTCTAACCTGCTCTAATTCACTCTGTGAATTTTTCTCCTTCTCTTGAAGCAATGCAACCTCTTGTGACATTTTTTGATAGAGATCATCTTTTTCAGCTCTCAGGTCATTGATAAGCTGCAGGTCCTGCCTTGCTCTCTCTGAACTAGCATTTTTGTGGCAGTTTAGCTCCTGCTGATATGCCTCTGCTTGCTGTTTTAATGCAGAAACATCTTTTTCATACCTACAGTTCAGTTCTTGGTATGAAACTTGAAGCTGGTCTAGTTGTCTCAGCAAACTGGTGTCCCTCTCTCGCAGAGATGCGATCTCTTGAGACATTTTTTGGAAGAGGTCTTCCTTCTCAGCTCTGAGATTTTCGAGGAGTTGTTCATTCTCACTGGATCTTTCTTC
The DNA here is from genome assembly GCA_018398635.1 of Cyprinodon brontotheroides. Lineage (NCBI taxonomy): Eukaryota > Metazoa > Chordata > Actinopteri > Cyprinodontiformes > Cyprinodontidae > Cyprinodon > Cyprinodon brontotheroides. The sequence goes on from JAGKQL010000018.1 coordinate 803,865, forward strand.
ATTCTCTGTCTGAATCCCAACATGCTGCATTTCTGCAGCAGCATCTTTACTTTTGGAGGGAAGCTCCTGGTAGGAAGTCTTGAGTTTGTCCAGTTCTTCCTGGAGGGCAATATTCTTGTCTTTTTCTGCCTGGATTTGTGAGGTAAGAGATTGTTGGACGAGGATGTGGGCCACCTTCAGTTCATCAAAGTCTTTTTGCAGCATCTTTTTCTTCTTGTATTTCATGTCGTTGTGAACTATTTCGGCAATGGCTGCAGAGTTTAGGATCTCTGGATCACTAACCTTTTGTAATCTCTCCAGTTCCTTCTTTGTCTCTTTGCCTTTGTTGATAAACATTTCTTTGAGATTTTTCTGCCTTTTCACCTCTGATTTTGTCTCCTCCAACTGTGATTCCAGTTCGACTACCTTTTGGTTCTCCTCAAACCATCTCCCTTTCTCCATTTCCAAAAGATGGTTCAATCTTTGGATTTCCCCATGTAAGAAATCCTCAGGTGGAGGTTGAAACCAGGCTTGCTGGTTTTGTTGATGTCCCCATGTTGCCTGGGGTCCTATCCTCCCATTGTGGTTTTGTTGATTTCCCCATCTTGCCTGGGGTCCTGTTCTCCCATTGTGTTGTCTTGGGAATTGATAAGCCATTTCTTCACAATTACAGTTGTTAAAATGTGAATCTAAAACTTATCTAAACGGTTATCTTGGAAAAAGGCTAAGCTATGTCTGATCTGGTCAGCAGTAGAGCAAGCAATGAGGAACACGGAATTCTATGCATGTACAATGATGTGATGACATCATTTGGGGCGGAGCCTGTTCAAAGATTCAGTTATTTATGTTGTTTACATTTAAACAAACACAGCTCCTAATCTACAGCTTAAATGTAAACAACATTCTTTATGTTGTTTACATTTAAACAAACACAGCTCCTAATCTACAGCTTGTACATTAAATAGTTAAACTATGATCAAGTGGGAATGCTTATGCATTCCCACTTATTGTTGTTCACTTTAAATTTTTCTGACTCTAACTAGTCCCGCAGTTTTCAACCGATTTCAACAATTTTGGTATCAAAACGTTCAGCTTGTTCAGGAGAATTGTGCTATGTCTTTTGGTAAAGATATTTTTTGTAGTTTTCGCGATATTCTGCTTTTTCTGCGTTTTTTTTGTCCCATTGAAATGCATGTAGAATTCTTAGATTTCAGCAAAATTCAGCTAAAACTTTATCATCTTCGACCTTTAACTACTTCAGCATACTTTCAGCTAGAAACACCATTCAACTTTTAAAATGTTTCCGTATCTTTCTGCTATTACTGTTTAACTCAGCTTTTTGCTAACTTTTACAGTTTTGCTTCAGTGAAGCTTCAAACTTTAAAAGAAAATTTAAAGATTTTCAGATTTATAATGGAAGTCTATGGACGGAATTCTTCAACTGCTAGAGTGCGTGCTCTAGCTTTTGAGCTGTTCTGGTTTTTCCGAACAAATTGTTCTCACTCCCTCATTTTTAACTCAATTGAAATAAATTATACATCAAAACGTAGGGATTTTTATCAGGATTCAGGAAATATAACCCTCATTTGTGTGGCATTTACGGTTTTCCTGACAGTTTGGCCCAGACCATGAAGAAGTCCACACTTCCCCAATAGAAATCCAATGAGAGATTTTCCAAAAATCACAGACAAAATCCAAAAGGATACATATTTTCGTATCGCTCCCATTTATTAACTATTTGATGTACTAACATGAAACTTGGTATACAACATCTTCAGAACCTTCTAGCACTCACATTGAAGGAATTTCTTCAATATCATTTATGGTTTAGCTGTTTAGCTGACTTGTTCGGGCATAGGAAAACGCTGATTCTGAGAAAAATCCTCAAACTCAGAAAATGCACATTTTTACATCGTCACCGTGGCCAAATAGTTTTTAGTAGAAACATGAAAGTTGGCACAGTCGAAGCCGAAGGATGGCTGACGCCAACGGTGAAAGAATTTTTTGAATACCTTTTACGGTTTTGGCTCACCGCTCGTTTGTTCGGAGGGAAAGTTTTGCTTTTGAGAGTTCTGCTCTACCATGTTGCTGCATGTTATTTAATGAGACCAGCAGGATTTCTCAAACCTTTTTATTCCTCCTTCCCATTAAGGCTGTGAATGAGCTACAGCCATGAAAGTTACCCCAATCGGAGACAAAGGATAGCTGTCGCTTAGACTGAAAGAATTTTTTAGATACCATTTACGGTTTGTCTTCAGCACTCGTTTGTTCGGAGCTGATATTCCCATTCAAAAAGCCTGAGAGGAAAGGAACGAAAGTGAAGCGCTTTTCTCTCTTTCACTGACAGGCTCGTTAAGCGTTGTCAAGGTAACCGAGCTTCAAAGGGATTTTACCTCTGCCACTTTAAACAGCACATTTTAATCTAATGGAGGGAGACAACACTGATTTAACATTTGGAAATGGATACAATATGACTACTGGCCATGACCCTTCCCTTCACACGCAACCCTGATAGACTTTCAAAATAAGACTCTGGGGACCCTTCAAAATAAAAGCCCCTACATTAAACTCATATTTTTTTCCCAGCATATGGCTAAACATTATGACCCAAACTCAACCACTTTTTTTAAAAATGAGACTCTAGGGGGTTTTCAAAACACACTCCACAGAAAATTTCAAAATAAAAGCCTCCCATTGCCACTTTATCTACTGCCCTAATAACAAGGGAAAAGAGTGATTTAACGATTGGAAAGTCATCAAGTATCACTGCTGGGTCTGACCCTTTTCTCAACACACAACCATGCTAGACTTTCAAAATAAGACTCCAGTGACCCTACACAATAAAAGCCTCTATATTATTTCGCGTATTAATTGATGCAAATGGCTCCAGCATTATGACCCAAACTCTACAGCTTGTTTCTATTAGACTCTAGGGACCTTTTCAAAACATACCCCAGAGCAAATTTCAAAATAAAAGCCTCCCATTGCCACTTTATCTACTGCCCTAATAACAAGGGAAAAGAGTGATTTAACGATTGGAAAGTCATCAAGTATCACTGCTGGGTCTGACCCTTTTCTCAACACACAACCCTGCTAGACTTTCAAAATAAGACTCCAGTGACCCTACACAATAAAAGCCTCTATATTATACTTGTGTATTAATTGATGCAAATGGCTCAGCATTATGACCCAAACTCTACCAGCTTGTTTCTATTAGACTCTAGGGACCTTTTCAAAACATACCCCAGAGCAAATTTCACAATAAAAGTCTCCCATTTACGCTCTAATACAGCATCTATTCACCCAATAACATGGAAAACCAGTGATTTCATATTTAGAAATGGATTCTATATCACTGCTGGGCATGACCCTTCCCTTGACACACATCCATGATAGACTTTCGAAATAAGACTAAAGGGACTCTACAAAATAAAAGCCTCTTCCTTACATACACTCATTCATTGTGCCGTATGGCTCGTAGCTATGACCCAAACTCAACCAATTTCTTCAAATTACACTACCAAGGCCTGTTGACCACACACCTCAGTGCATATTTCTTAATCAGGTTCTAAGATTTACACTGTAATAAAGCATCTGCTAACCTCGTAACATGCAGCCTAAGCCTGCCAACGGTGCTGTCATCAACACAGCGGCTCGTAACATGCAGGTTAAATTTTTTGATAAATTCAGCTCCTTAAGTGGTATTAGCTCTCTTTCTATAAGCTTCTCTCTCTGTCCTTCCTCTGCTTCTCATGGTCAGTCTTGCACATAGGTTTGTAGATTTTCAATCCTCTAAGGATGACACTGTTTTCTTTATGCTGATCAACCAACACATTTTAAATCATTTCAAATTGTTTTGCCAAGTCTTGACATTTCCACAATTTCAAAATTTTGATACTTATTCAATACCATCTTCCTCAACATTTTACTTCCCATCCTTGAGCTACTCATTTTTTCTTCAACCAGATAAGATTCAAGTTTTTCTTTGTAATTTCTTTTCTGATTCAGCTAATTTAATACTTTTCAGCCTATGCTGTGAACTTTGGCTTCATTCTGCTCTCTTTCTGGACAGGAATTAAGCTTTTCTGTTTGCTGCTAATTCATAACACACCTGACATGTTTCTGGGCAGTAGGTGGCCCCCCTTCAAAATTTCTTTAGAAATTTTTCTAGAAACTTGGGAGACATTATATTAAGACCCTTCTAGTGCACACATTAAAGACATTTTTTGATATTATGTATGGTTTGGCTGTGCAGCTTTTAAGATGAGTTTGTTTCTGCCATTTTACTGCCAAATGATTCTACCCTACAAAATCTTCAGATGATTCAATTGTTTTCTGCAGTTTGAAGTTTCTGATGACTTCCTATCACATTTTCATATGTTCTGCAGTTAATTTCAGCTTTTTTCATTCAGCAAAAAAAGCATTCCCACTTTGCTGTTTCTCAGAAAAGCAGTTTTTTCTAGTTTACTATTCTTTTTTCCTATTAACAATACTCTAAAAAAACTCGCCTGTCATGGTATGGAAAGACCATCTTGATATATGAGATAAGCCAGGTTTAAGGGTAAGGCTTAGAGCCTTATATATTCCTCTTTGGTTATGCCTTATTTGTCTTATTGTTCAGAAGTATGGGGAAATGCAAATAAAACAATTATTGATAAGTTAGTTAAGGCTTATTAATAAGGTGGGATACCATGAACCAACTGATAAAATCTTCATTCAAAGCAACACATTAAAATTCAAAGACATTTTTTATATAAAAATACTGGAAATAATGCATAAAGCAGTGAACAAAAGTCTTCCTTCTGGTATTCACAAATTATTTAAGTTAAGAGAGAATAAATATAATTCACAAGGTTTGTTTATAATTGAATGTGCAAAAGAGAAGAGCCAGATAAAGTCTAGATGTGTTTCAGTTATTGGTGTGAAAATGTGGAATGAGTTGAACGATGATTTACAGTTATGTCCTTTCTTGGTGAATTTTAAAAGGGCTTTCAAATGTAAAATGATAAAATCCTATGTTATGTAGATTTGAATATTTATATACCCAGTAAAGAACCTGGTAGGTTGTAAAAAGTATAAAACAGGGTAGGCAATAATAAGCTTTGCTTCAGCATGTTCCTTTTTTTGGTAAATTGTTGGTTTTGTTCTGTTTTGATATTGTTGTTTTGTTGTTTAATGTTGGATTATTTGCTAAAAAATAAAGTGAAAGTGAAGTGAAGCCTTAAAGGGTTAATAATAAGTGCCCCTTTTCATTTATTGTTATTTAGTTGATAAAATCATTAACTGACATGGAAACCAGCTTTGAACATATTCGCAGCGCCTGATTAGTAATAGGCTGTGAAATTTCTAACTCAATTAGAAAAGTCTTTTATAGTAATAGGATTTCAGAATGTGAGTGCAACAGTAATTTTAGTTTCATCTGTCAAACAGATTTAGAGCATGTTGCACATATACATTTCGGAGCTTTACTTCAACATTTATTATACTCAGACCTGCTTTTTAACAAAGAGGCACTACTTGTTCATGTGAAAAAGCTACTTTCTAGTATATCTATAAAGCATAGGTCAAACGTGGCTGCACTGGTTTGCATTAACTTTTTTTTCCAACCTTAAATCACGCAGTGACTTAGTCTCTTTCTGCTAATTGACACAATGTGTGTCATTCAAGGCCATATGAATATATATTAATCCATAAAAAAAAATACACTCACGATTCTCAAAGCATTATTTTATTTTATTTTTTATTTAACCTTTATTAAACCAGGAAAGTCCCATTGAGTTAAAGTAACTCTTCTTCCAGGGAGTCCTGGCCAAGAAGGCGGCTTAAAAAGTTACATTAACATAAAACCACAGGAGACAAGACAACCACAGCTACATATCATCTAGGCAAAATTAAACACAACACAACAAGATTGGGCATACACATACAACCAAAAAGCAAACAGCAAACAAGGCATCCAATCAAAAACAGTTGCATCTGTCAGTTAATGATGATTTTAACAGGTCTTTAAAATAATTTATGGATGGAAGTACTTCAAGATTTAAAGTGGCTTGAAGTTCATTCCATGCTTTAGGTGCAAATGATGAAAATGCTGTTTTTCCTAGCTCAGTTCTTGTAAATGGAGTATGTAAAAGTATTTTTTCTGATGACCTAGTCCTGTAAGTACTATCTTGAATGGAAAGTAAATTAAAAATGTATAAAGGTAGTTTACCCATAAGGGCTTTGGCAATAAAAGTCAGTACATGAATTTTTCTCCTCATGTAAAGAGAAGACCACTGTACAGTTTCATAGAGAGTGCAGTGGTGAGTCCTAGCTGATGCACCTGTGATAAAACGTAAGGCAGAGTGGTACAGTACATCCAGTTTTTTAAGTAAGAATAAACTGGAGTGAATATACAGTGTATCCCCATAGTCAAGCACTGACAGGAATGTGCTCTGAACTAGCCTTTTCCTCGCAAGATAGGGAAAGCACTTCCTCATTCTAAAGAAAAAACCCAACTTTGGTCTAAGTTTCTTACAGAGGCTCTCAATATGGACACCAAAGGACATCTTATCATCCAACCAGATGCCTAACTTGTAAGATGATACTCCTTCTATTTTAGTGCCATCTTGTGTTGAAACACTAATGTTAGGTGAGGATCGTGAATGTGTGAATGTCATTGTTTTAGTTTTTTTAGCATTCAGTACCAACTTTAATTCAATAAGAAATGTTTGTACATGATTAAAAGCAGACTGCAATTGTGCAAATGCAGCATTCACTGATGAAGCTGTGGTGTACAAAATAGTGTCATCTGCATAAAGATGCACTTTTGCTGTCTTTAGGTCCTTACCCAAGTCATTTATATAAAGAGAAAATAAAATTGGACCCAAAACTGACCCTTGTGGGACCCCCATTGTAACTTCTAATGATGTTGAGGTATAGTTATCAATTACAATACACTGCGTTCTATCATTAAGGTAATTTGAAAACCACCGTAGTACAGTATCACTAAAGCCTATTCTTTGTAATCGCTTCAAAAGAAGATCATGGTCCACTGTATCAAACGCTTTAGAAAGATCAATGAATATTGCAGCACAAGACTTCTTATTATCTAAAGCATTCAAAATGTCATTTGTGACTGTGGTAACAGCTGTGACTGTACTATGACCTTGTCGAAAGCCAGACTGCAATGGGTTTAAAATTGAGTTCTCAGTTAAAAAAAGTTTGAGTTGCTCGTTTATAAGAGATTCAAACAGTTTGGCCAGCACAGACAATCTAGAGATTGGGCGATAATTGTCCAATAAGGAAGGGTCTCCACTTTTCAAAAGTGGGAGGACATTATTTCATGACATCTATGAGATATAGGGCCAACTGTCGCCCTTTTATCCCTCAAGTTTGACCTGGGACTGTAGAGTACCCAGTTTACCCAGTTTTGTGTGCCTATTGGGAGGCACATTAGGAGGCACTGCAGGGGTCTAGCTACTGAGTATATCCATGGGTAGCACAGTCATACCAAGTGATCCCCAGGATGACCACGAGTTTCAATGTAGTTTCTTTTTTTTTTTACCAAAAACCCAGTCCGATAAAGACAGCTAATGCATTTGATCAAGGGCGTAGGAATATGTTTACAATTGGGGGGACACATGTCGGAAATCTGAGATTCGTAAATATTCAACAGAAACATATCTTAAGTACGCTACTTAAAAAAGGCTATTTAATCTTTTACTTTATTCCTTTATAAATGTGTTTGCAAAAATAATGCATTTAAAATCAACATAATGCATTTGTTCATAAGATGTGAGCATATCACCAAACAAAATGACTGGAGTCTTTTATTAAGCAAAGGGAGATGTCTTTCAAGGGCTTCAGCCCTTGGCATATTTAGTGTCCGCATACGCACTAGAAAATCAAATATTTCAGTTTGATTAAAAACAATTCAGTAGGCCACAGAAGTGCAAAGTTTGATATGTTTTATTTTGTCAAACTTGCAATAATGGTCAAAAATGAATTTATATAGGTTGACTGACAGAGGGAGCTGACAGTGTGGTGAAGAATTATGGACAGGGCGCTTTGAAGCATCTGGTTCAAAAAGCGCATTATCAACCTTTGGTAGAAATCCATCCATCCTTCCATTTTCTGTACACCCTGTCCCTTAGTGGGGTCGGGAGGTGCTGGTGCGGGGTCCACCCTAGACAGGTGGCCAGTCTGTCCAGACCTTTGGTAGAAATGGTAGAAATTTCTGAGAAAAAAGTCAGAATTCTGAGCTTAAAGTCAGAAATCTGAGAAAAAAGTCAGAAGAAAAAAGTCAGAATTCTGAGATTAAAGTCAGAATTCTGAGAAAAGTCAGAATTCTGACTTTTCCCCATGTTAAACTAAAAAAAAATTAAAAATCAGTTAACTTTTTCAGTGGCCCTAATCCTCTTCCTACAAGTCTAAGATGCCTAAACCAAAAAGATTCAGTTTCTATATATGAAAGTGAACTGACAACAAGACGTTATATAAGCAACTATTCATAGCAGCATTCCCGACAGACCATTTTACCTCATTAACAAGTTTCTGACTTTCTGTATCGCTGTTTCCCTCCCATCTGAGTGCTCAAACACTCAACAGTTCAGAGAGGGGAGGGGGAGTACAGTGACGTAACGCTATGCTGCGCCTTCAAAATAAAAGCACGATAGTTAAAAAATTGTCAAAATCTAATATTTTGCGGTACAATTTTGGGGGGGACATATCCACCTGGCTTTTTATATTGGGGACATGTCCCCAGTCCGATAAAGACAGCTAATGCATTTGATTATTATGATTCTGGACCTCACTGTCAATGCATAAGTCAAGTTGAATGATGGAACTAGTTACAGTTATCAGCTGCAGTGAAGGCAGATGGTGTGGATGAGACAGCCCAACCAGTCTGCCATCATGGCTGCGGGAGATTACTAGATCCTTTACATCTCAGCTGAGATGTATTCTCATAGCCTCTGTCTTATTTTGACTACTAGAGGCCTAACAAGACAAGGACTATGGGAGTGAAGCTATTTGTCCATAGCTGGAACAGTGGTTGACTGATGCCACAGCATTATTGCACCATGTCTCTGGGGCCCACTGTTGCTCCGAGATCCCCTGCAGTTTAGCCTGGGACTGTAGAGTACCCAGTTTCCATGTGTGGCCAGGCAGTACAAGGGTATTTGCAATGGAAAGGCTAGCTGCTGAGTATCTCAGTGTGTAGTAGTCATACCAAATGATTCCCAGGATGCACTGATGCAAAATTTTCAGGGTTTTGATCTGTGGGCCATAAGTTCCCATGTAGGTTATTGTTACCAAAAACCCAGTCTCATAAAGACAGCTGATGCATTTGATTATTATGTTCTGGACCTCACTGTCAATGCACAAGTCTTTGGAGACAATCTGAACTGGTAACTGTTAATCAGCTGCAGTGAAGGCAGATGGTGTGGATAAGGCTCAACACAACCAGTCTGCCATCATGGCTGCAGAAGACTAATAGATCCCTTCCAGTATAGAGTTACCCTAGGCGCACCACCTACATCTCAGCTGAGATGTATTCTCATAGCCTCTGTCTTATTTTGACTACTAAGGCCTAACAAGACAAGGACTATGGGAGTGAAGCTATTTGTCCATAGCTGGAACAGTGGTTGACTGATGCCACAGCATTATTGCACCATGTCTCTGGGGCCCACTGTTGCTCCGAGATCCCCTGCAGTTTAGCCTGGGACTGTAGAGTACCCAGTTGACGTGTGGGGCCACGAGGAGGCACTGCAGGGGTCTTGGCGGTGGAGAGGCTATATACTGGCAGGAGGAGATTTTACATTGGTCTCCTCTTTTCACCCCATAGAAGAGGTTAGCCAGCTGCAGCAGCTGAATGCAGAAAGTTGCAAGCTGAAAGCATGAACTTCCAATAATCACCTCTGCAGTAGACGCTTCACACACGCCCTGTGAAAAGATTCACCCCCACACTCATTCACTCTCACATTCACACAGACATTCACGCACACATTCACGCACACACTCATACTTTTTTTTGTCTTTTTTTCATTTATTTATTTTTTTTTTTTTTTGTTTTTTTTTGTTTTTTTTGTCTTTTTTGAGGAATTTGTTTTGTGATGCTTATTAATCATAAAGAAACTTTGATTTTGCCGTTTCTTTATACATACAAAAACAAACACAGTCTATGAAGATACTGTTAATGTTCAGGTCCCTTTCCAAGAAATTCCAGGCAAGAGGTGTAACGTATATAAATGCCTTTTTTAAATTCCCCTCGCTACCTTGATGACAGTCTAATATCTTTTCTTCTTGGAATCAGTTCACAGTTGATGACAAGTCACATTGGCCAATTATCGACATGTTTTTAGCAGTGTGGGGGGAACCAGAGCACCTGGAGAAAACCCACGCAAGTACGGTGTGTTTAGATCTTTGACGTCCTCTCTGTGAAGTTGTAGCGCTAAGCGCCACATCACCGTACTGCCCACTTTTTTCAAAAATTTGGACTGAATTTGAATGTGACTGTACATCTCTTATTTGGTTCAAAGGGAACTTTTTTTCCAGTTGGTAACAAGATGTTCTGTTATCTCTGGATCGATTATATGGAGCTGGGACCAGGTGATATTGTTGTTTTTCTTCTACTTTTTTGATTTCCTCAAACCCAGAGAGTGGCGCAATCTTTTCCAAACTGAACGCTTTGATTTAGTCTCTTTGCCTGCTCCCGCCATGAGTTTGGTTTCTGGGTTGTTTGTCTCTGACTGCATTACAGGCTCCTCAGTAATTTCCTTTACATCCTTGTTCATGACCTTTGTTGATTCTTCAGCGAGGTCTCCGGTCTCTGACAGGTTTTCCTCTGAGCAGTTGTCAAGATTAGTGCATGGAGGGACAATGAGTTCCTGTTGAGGCACTTTCTGGACATTTTTCTCCTCCTTTAAGGTTTCCACTTGCTGTTTCAGTGCAGAAACATCAGTTTCATACCTTGAATTCAGTTCCTGGTGTAGAACTTGAATCTTGTCCATCTCTCCCTGCAAACGTTTCTCCTTTTCTTGCAGGAAGGTGATTTCTTTTGAGGCGTTTTCTTTGAGATGGTCTTGCTCAGCTCTCAACTTGTTAAGAAGTGTCAGGTCCTTCTTTGATGCCTCCAAATGACTTTTCTTCTCCTGAATTATCTGCAGTTGAAGTTTTTCTACCTGTTGTTTCAGTGCAGAGTTCTCTTTTTCACTCTGTTCTGTCTCACCTGACAAATGGTTCACCAGCTCTTTCTGTTTCAGAATCTGGATCTCGTGAGACATTTCTTGGTAGAGATGAAGCCTCTCAGCTCTCAGTTTGTTGATTTGCTGGAGGTCATTCTTTGTTCGCTCTGAATTAGCTTTTTCCTCATGATCAACCTCCTTCTGATATTTTTCTACTTGCTGTTTAAGTAGAGAAACATCTTTTTCATACATGCAGGTCATTTCTTGGTATGACTGTCTAACCTGCTCTAATTCACTCTGTGAATTTTTCTCCTTCTCTTGAAGCAATGCAACCTCTTGTGACATTTTTTGATAGAGATCGTCTTTTTCAGCTCTCAGGTCGTTGATAAGCTGCAGGTCCTGCCTTGCTCTCTCTGAACTAGCATTTTTGTGGCAGTTTAGCTCCTGCTGATATGCCTCTGCTTGCTGTTTTAATGCAGAAACATCTTTTTCATACCTACAGTTCAGTTCTTGGTATGAAACTTGAAGCTGGTCTAGTTGTCTCAGCAAACTGGTGTCCCTCTCCTGCAGAGATGCGATCTCTTGAGACATTTTTTGGAAGAGGTCTTCCTTCTCAGCTCTGAGATTTTCGAGGAGTTGTTCATTCTCACTAGATCTTTCTTCATTCTCTGTCTGAATCCCAACATGCTGCATTTCTGCAGCAGCATCTTTACTTTTGGAGGGAAGCTCCTGGTAGGAAGTCTTGAGTTTGTCCAGTTCTTCCTGGAGGGCAATATTCTTGTCTTTTTCTGCCTGGATTTGTGAGGTAAGAGATTGTTGGACGAGGATGTGGGCCACCTTCAGTTCATCAAAGTCTTTTTGCAGCATCTTTTTCTTCTTGTATTTCATGTCGTTGTGAACTATTTCGGCAATGGCTGCAGAGTTTAGGATCTCTGGATCACTAACCTTTTGTAATCTCTCCAGTTCCTTCTTTGTCTCTTTGCCTTTGTTGATAAACATTTCTTTGAGATTTTTCTGCCTTTTCACCTCTGATTTTGTCTCCTCCAACTGTGATTCCAGTTCGACTACCTTTTGGTTCTCCTCAAACCATCTCCCTTTCTCCATTTCCAAAAGATGGTTTAATCTTTGGATTTCCTCATGTAAGAAATCCTCGGGTGGAGGTTGAAACCAGGCTTGCTGGTTTTGTTGATGTCCCCATGTTGCCTGGGGTCCTATCCTCGCATTGTGGTTTTGTTGATTTCCCCATCTTGCCTGGGGTCCTGTTCTCCCATTGTGTTGTCTTGGGAATTGATGAGCCATTTCTTCACAATTACAGTTGTTAAAATGTGAATCTATAACTTATCTAAACGGTTATCTTGGAAAAAGGCTAAGCTATGTCTGATCTGGTCAGCAGTAGAGCAAGCAATGAGGAACACGGAATTCTATGCATGTACAATGATGTGATGACATCATTTGGGGCGGAGCCTGTTCAAAGATTCAGTTATTTATGTTGTTTACATTTAAACAAACACAGCTCCTAATCTACAGCTTAAATGTAAACAACATTCTTTATGTTGTTTACATTTAAACAAACACAGCTTCTAATCTACAGCTTGTACAATAAATAGTTAAACTATGATTTACTATTCTTTTTTCCTTTTAACAATACTTTAAAAAACTCGCCTGTCATGGTATGGAAAGACCATCTTGATATATGAGATAAGCCAGGTTTAAGGGTAAGGCTTAGAGCCTTATATATTCCTCTTTGGTTATGCCTTATTTGTCTTATTGTTCAGAAGTATGGGGAAATGCAAATAAAACAATTATTGATAAGTTAGTTAAGGCTTATTAATAAGGTGGGATACCATGAACCAACTGATAAAATCTTCATTCAAAGCAACACATTAAAATTCAAAGACATTTTTTATATAAAAATACTAGAATAATGCATAAAGCAGTGAACAAAAGTCTTCCTTCTGGTATTCACAAATTATTTAAGTTAAGAGAGAATAAATATAATTCACAAGGTTTGTTTATAATTGAATGTGCAAAAGAGAAGAGCCAGATAAAGTCTAGATGTGTTTCAGTTATTGGTGTGAAAATGTGGAATGAGTTGAACGATGATTTACAGTTATGTCCTTTCTTGGTGAATTTTAAAAGGGCTTTCAAATGTGAAATTATAAAATCCTATGTTATGTAGATTTGAATATTTATATACGCAGTAAAGAACCTGGTAGGTTGTAAAAAGTATAAAACAGGGTAGGCAATAATAAGCTTTGCTTCAGCATGTTCCTTTTTTTGGTAAATTGTTGGTTTTGTTCTGTTTTGATATTGTTGTTTTGTTGTTTAATGTTGGATTATTTGCTAAAAAATAAAGTGAAAGTGAAGTGAAGCCTTAAAGGGTTAATAATAAGTGCCCCTTTTCATTTAATTATTTAGTTGATAAAATCATTAACTTTTGATTTATTCATAAGTTGACAACTGGCATCCCTAATTACAGTAGAAACATGAGGGTGTTTCAAGTGCTTAAACACTGGCTTCTCAAATCATAGGTGTTTGCTTACAGTAAGCCTGCTTCTGCTGGAGGTTTCTTCCTGCTCAAAGGAAGTTTTTCTTCTTTTTAACTGCTTAAAAGTTAATTTGGAAAATAAAGCGTTTTCATAAGCTGCTGTGAGGATTTCGAGACTGAAGTTAGAGGGTGGAAGTGTTCTTACATCCTAAAGTGTTTCAGCCCTCGCCGTCAGGTCAATCAGGTTTTATGATACTGTGATGTAATGTCAGAAATAGACTAATTAAAAATCACTGTAAAACCATCTAGAACTTTCTCTTTAATCTACTGCTTCTTTGCAGAGCAGCTTAATAATGAAACAGAGATGGCTGTATTAGAGAAGCTTCTCTAGTACTAGTTACCCTTAGAAACTTTAACAAGTTGTGAGCCCTTCTAGAGTGTGTATATTTCTACTGTGCCTCAGTGATTCACAGTGCTCTTTGTATCCTTGGAGATTAAAATGGAACTTCTTCCATGCCTCACACTTTAGATAATTTGTGGCCTTATGTTTTTGTAACGAGGTAAGGGATTAGGGCTTTCCTTTCTGAATTCCACATGAACAACATTCATTCTCATTCCAGTTTGATTGAAGGGAAATGTAATAGTTGCATATGAGGGAGCTTAGTATTGCAACCTATCAGAGGTTGGTAGAAATCATCTCAGCCAGTGACCACTGCTCATGTAACTGAATTCAGTTGTATAACCTTTTTTTTTTTGCACATCTTGTTTTTTTTCCCCCCAAAGATCTTTACCACAATCGACTGAGCTCACCCCATCAAATCGCTGCGAATCGCCCCAGCGTGCCGAGATTAATCTGGAGCTAAGGTGACCATGCACAGTCTAAATTGAGCCCTAAGAGACCATTCACCCAGAGAGAGTGTTGTTAGTGAGCTGTAGAGAGCAAGAAGTTCCAGTGTGCTCCCAGTCCAACCACTCATGCTGCTGGAGATGAGATAAGAGCTATCAGCCTCTTTTCTTCACTGAGGAGAGGTTCTGCATTTTTAAACTCGGAGGAGCAGCAGCAGTGGCAAACCCGGCAATAAGACCTAAATGTAAGCTTAGGCGAGGATCAGAAGCTATTCTGAAGCCAACATAAGTAGAATGCCAATACAAAAATGGCCCAAAGACGCATGGCACTGGTGCAGCCACCCATGCCAACAAATTCCCTATTGTCTCAACGCCTGTGGTAAAGATAATTTATTATTGTAGCTATTTCCGTTGGATTCATGAGAATCGGAATGAAATGTGTGCTCAGAGTTATCAAGCCTTGCTTTGTTTTGTTCATATTCCCATTATAGCCCAGACGGCTCTACGAACATTTTGTTTTTGACTGACTTTACCTCAAACACAGCTTGTTTTTTTTTCAGTTAACAGCATTGTTTCAACCTCACCAAGTTTTTCTGTTGCTGCTTTCAGGGGAGCCAGTGATTGCTAATCATTTACATTTGCATATGAAGATAAGTCTAATATGCTTGCTGGCTAATCCCCTCCCTCTAAGTACTGGATAACAGACCATTTTTAGCTTCTAATCCGTTAATGAAATTTGTTTGCTCATTGACTTGAATCATCACCATAATTATAGGGACAAATTTATCATTTCAGGCCATTTGAAATAATGTGTTTTTTATGTGGAATTTGCATATATGAATTAATGACAGTGATGTGTCATTAATTGATATGATTTTCCATAGCTATTATGGACTAAATCACAGATTCACTGGTGCCTTAATGAGATTGGGAGAGTTTCGGATTCAGTTTCTACTATTGGAAAGTTCCCTACTTCTTTATGTGATGATTATTTCCTTAGTAACCAGGAATTTCCAAATGTTGGTTTTAAAGGAAATACGATTAGTTTGATTAGTATGATCAATAATATGCAGCAAACTATTCCAATACAAAACAGCTCGGCAGTGTTGTATAGTAACGAAGTAAACATACTGTCATGTTGGGTTCAAGGCGTCTAACCCACATGCAGAAAACACTCAGGAGGCAGAGAAAAAGTTCAAAGGTTTATTTACAAAATGAACAATGAAATGTAAACTGGTCCTTGGTTTGGCAGACTGGTCACGAGGGGATCACCATTGAGGAGGACAGAGAGGTTAGTGTTTGATCCAGGTTAACTGCAGGTTTTCTGATGTAGGAGTATATACCTGCTCAAGGGTGGAACAGAGCTGCAGAGGGGGGGAACCTAGAGGGTCCAGAGGCTAGTCGGCAGGCAGAGGGCTGAGGGCAGAGGCAGAGACTTAACTGAGGTGCAGGCAGGCAGATTCCAGACAGAGATCACTCTCCAGGATTTCAGATCTTCAGGCAGAACTCTATCTGTGAGGCAGAGAGAAACAGGGTCTGGCAGGTTCAAAAAGTCAGACATTCAGATCAGGTTGTTTGGCTCAGGTCTAGCTCTACCATTACTGGCAAACACTCTGGCAGGGAAGTGTTAGCCTCCTTCTCCTTAAATGGAGCCTCCTGATGAGCAGATGGAAGACAGGTGTTGCAGTCAGCTCATGCCCCCAGGAGATCTTGTGCTCCCGTCCTCTGGTGGAGAAAGTGGACAAAGCCTCCATATCACAACACATACTTCACTACTGTACTTAAGTATATTTTGGAGAGCATAATTTTTTTTGAGAACTTTAGCTTTTACTTCACTACATTTACAAACTTAATTGCATACTTTTACCCCGATACATTTTCAATGTTTGGTTTAGTTACTAAGTAAAAAAAAAAAAAACAAGCGAGAGAAACGCAAGTTTTTTGACCCCACCTACTGAATACAAAGTCGGGTCTTGCCCTGGGCTTGTTCATCAGCACCAATAGGATACGCCTGTTTCAAGCAAAGCCAGTCTAAATTTATCCTACACTTGGTTGTTTAGATTATTTTAAGTGAATTTAACATTCAAAGTTAACCAAAATGTAAAAAAAATGTCATTCAAACTTCACTTACTTTTTACTTATATTTTTCATTACATTACTTGAGTACATCTATTTTTACAGTAATTCTTATACTTAAGTACAAGCCATTTCAGATACTTTAAGACTTTTACTCAAGTAACATTTCAGTCAGTGACTTGGACTTTTACCAAAGTCATATTTTGGAGAGGCGTACAATACTTGTCAGCCTGTAATTACAGGCTAACAATGGAACCAAACGAACCACTCATCAGTTACCATTTGCATGTTTCCAAGCGATACAAGGCCTTGTCTTTAAAAGACTCAAACTCACTGCGGATCCAGACATTTGAATTGAGAAAGCTTCCTGGAGAGGAAGCGAAACGTCTTCAAATCTTGGAAACCAAGTCCAGTGGATATTTTTTGAACTTTTACGGAATGACTATGACCTGGATGACTGAGAATCTTCATCAGCATCATATTTTGGAGAGGTGCTTATACTTTTACTTGACTCTAAGATTTCAGTACTGTATACAACACTGCAGCTCGGTGTATAAAAGTTATTTACACTGCATTAGTTCTTGACAGAGGCAAAGTTAAACTATGATTACAGGCTCTACTCATGTTAAAGCCTTGTCTCCAATACATAGGCTGTAATTTAGAAAAAAGGCTAAATGGTTTGTTGTGAACTTCAAAAGACAACAAAGAGCAACAGTCCATTCTGTCCTTGGCTTTCATCCATGACAACTTTCATGACAATCTTTGGCATCGACATTGGTTTAAAGCCCAGACCAAGTCTTGTTCCGTCATTCTGCACAATCTAAAGTTGGAGGGATGGGGAGTAAAAGATTAAATGCAGGCTAATTGCACTTCCTGGGAACATTATGATTTATAAAAAAAATCACGCACCTTTAACTTGGCAAATCTGATTTACGATTTCAGTAAAATTATATTACGATAGAAAAAAAGAAATAATGAAAGAATAAGATATGTTCAATAAACTGGCTGCATAAGCATACATACTAGGAAACTACTCTTGATTTATTTTTACTATTTATTCTTAATTTTAGCTGTTTATCAGTTATTTTTTCTGACCTCAGGCCCAGAACTGAAGGATCCGGTATTCAAGGCGGACAAAAAGTTAGATTTCTCAGAATGTTTATTGAGAACAGGGATGAGCACCTTTGGAGTCTAAGTCAGAAACCTCTGTGGGTGGAGACAGCAGGTTAGTGACCACGTCTTTCTGGAAGTGAATGATCACGAATGTGTGAGTCACTAACCTGGTCCTATAGTTCAGTCGGAATCCATAGGTAGATGATGGTTTGAGTCGGCTGGCTGCCAACGCAGCGCGGCTGCCACTGCCCAGACAGTACTAGCAATGATATATCGGAGGTCGGAGGACGGGCTGGAGATCAGAAGAGATGGATGTAGGCAGGATCATTCAGTGGGTGAAGCCAAAGCCGATGTGGTTGGCTGTCACAGCCAGGAGCTCAGAGATCCGGTGAGGTGCTGAAGATGGAGTCAGGTCTCAGTTCCAAGTACAGTAAATAGTGGGGCTGACAGGCTGGACAAGAGTGTTTATTGATTAATTGATTGCTTGACTTTATTGATCTCAAAGTGGAGAAATTTATATGTTACATCAGCTCCAATAGGCAGACTCAGTGGTCAGAAAAACAGTTCTGGCAGATATACGGCAGGAGTCAGGCAGGAATCAGGCAAACAGATCTGATGGAAGGTTGAGAGGCAGAACAGGTCAGGATCAGGTAGTCATAAGACAGGAACGCTAGAATATTTCTTACCAACTCTCAAAATAATCTGGCACTGATAACTGGTTGGAGGAAGAATAAGAAATAAAACATTATTAATCTAACAAAGGATAAAAGAAATCTCTGCATTTAACCCATCCCCTTGAGGAGCAGTGGGCTGCCACTGTGCAGCACCTGGGGAGCAGTGTGGGGTAAAGGGTCTTGGTCAGAGACCCAGACTTCCGGCTGTGGGTAGCGAACCGGGTACTTGCAACCTTCTCAGAGAAGAAGTGCACTGCTCTAACCACTAGACCAACACTCCACTGTTTGTTGGAAGGCTGGTTAAATACAGACTAATGCAGGTGGATCAGATGAGTGGGTAACAAGAACTGGGCACAGCCAAGCAGGTGTGTGAAATGAGTAATCAGACCAGGCATCAGTGCTGAAAACATGAGAAAATTCAATTTATAGATAAAGCAACAATTCACAACACATGTCACATGCAAATTTGATTCTGAATTCGGTAGGTTCTGTTAATGGTCTTAGCCCCAGCTAATCTAGTAAACAGTAGATTCAGTTTATTTCAATTCTTTACAGTTTATTCAAATAGCATCTATTCACCACGAATCTCATCTCAAAGCACTTTACAGGAACAATTCAATCAGATAATTCAGTCAGATTGGTTAAAGGAGAAGTTCGGTTTTTTACACTTTAAGCCCATTTTCTGTAGTGTCCAGGATGAAATCGAATGA
>JAGKQL010000018.1:823415-947869 GCA_018398635.1 Cyprinodon brontotheroides
CATTTACGCACAAACCACCTGTGATACAGAGCCTGGACTTCCCCATTTTATTTTGTATAAACTCTCAGAAAATGACATTGTTGATGTTTTTGTCTAAGTCTTAATAAAAAGAAGCATAGCGGGTGTTATAGAAAGGATCTATAGCAAGGAGTTTTTATAAGTAATGATGTTCTTTTTTGTTTTTATGGTTGTGTATTTTAAATGTAGGATTTTATAAAAAAAAAGAGTAAGACTTCAAAAATAATCATTATATTGTAGCCAATTCATATTTCTAAGGACTGTGTACAACAAATAACAAATTCTACCTAAAGAAGGAAATAGAGCGGTGGGCGGCTTAAATACTGCACCAGACAGGTTTATATCATTGGAGGGTGGTAGCGCTCAGATGGATTCACTGTCGTTATCCCACTGAATGGCAGCATCCTCTCATTGAGGATGTTTTTATTCTCCAGTTTAATCTCTTATTGAGATCAAGGAATATGAGATATGATATTGTGTGGTAAAATATCACCATCCCCTTTAACTGATCATTGATGTTACTTTTTGTTCTTCCTTTTTGACTAAATGTAAATCACCATCATCCTTTATTTGGTACTGAGCTAACCTCTGGCATAATAGGGATTTCTGCAATGAAATTAGTAACCTCATTAAGAATATTTCATTGATGAAACTTTTGCCTTGAGGTAATAGGAATAGCTCACATTTAGTGCTAAGAAAGTTGCAGTCAGGATTAGTAAACTAGTTTATAAATTGAGTAAAAAACAACCACAACTGATTTATATAACAATTATGTAGGAAATCAATTCTATCATCTGAGGAGCAGCCAACTTGGGAATTAAAATCTCCCAATTAGATAACTTCTTTCTAGTCAAAGTTCAGGGGACCTTCATTTGCTACAATTGGATCAGGAGGCTGAGAACTCTTCAGATTGCTTTCATGTATTGAAAAACAGCAGAAAGAAAAAATTGAGTTTAATGGTGAGGTTTCTTTTAGACTTGCATTTTAGTTTTACCTCCCCTAGGGACCAATACATGTGATTGGTAATAGTGCGGCTGTAGCCGCAGATATTAACCTGCTCAGCTGTCAGGGAAAAAGCTGCAGCGTGAGGATTCTATGAAGGTGGGGTTTGAAGTTGCAGAGAGTTACATTATAAGTTTGTAATTGTAGAATAGAAAAAAAACAGGTAGTTACTTTTCATTTTTGTGTACAACTACACAAATTGTGTTGTACAAGTTGTTCATCAAAAACCTCTAACATTGTCACTTTTTCTATAAATGGTCCAGAACTATTGTTGCAAATCAGATTTTTATTGTTCAGACTGTCATGAAAAGATCAAGTACAGATTACATATTGGCAATAAAAAAACAAATAAAACAAAATTAAATCAGATTAGGTTCCCTTCAGGCTGCATTGTGAACATAGCCATAGTTAGATCCTTCATTCCTCTAGTTGCTTGGTTGTAGCGGCTCTGGACACAAACAGTTATAGCAACTGAAACACTTGTTTTATCAGGTGCCAAACCAACTGGGCCAGAATACGTACCTACATTATTTCCTAATCTAAATTCTCCAACAAGCAAATGAGGATTTATCCAATGGCCAGATTTGAAAACACTCAGGCTCTAAAAAGCAAACAGATTAATGCTGACGGAGGAGCAACAGGAAAGACTGGAGAAGAAAGGTGAATGCCATTAAACTATTTTTTTACAGCTTTATTTTTCCTTAAAATATCAGAAAACATGGAAAAAGATTGTAATTTATATGAAACCATATAAAGAAACACATTTTTTTAAATCCAAGAGGTTTTTATTGCTGCTCGTTCATCAATTTAGAAGCGATTACAATAATCAAAAACATCCACAGCAGAATATAATCCATAAAATCAGTTGTATAAAATAGGCAATAGTTACTTTTAATCATAGCAGGTAAATAGAACATCTACAGAATCAAAGAACAAAACTATTAGAATTAATTCAAAGGAAAATTATACTTTCAAAAATTTTAAAAGACAAAGGCTTTTTTAATACATTATTAAGACAAAAGTTTTAAAAAAACGGTTCAAACTGATCAGGAAAAATAACATCAACATCATCAATCCTGTTTATCTTTTTAAACAAACATGTTTCATCGTTTTAGGACTTCCAATTTACCTGAACTACAGACTCCAGCCTCTAAACAGAGTTCTTTGATGTCCCACGTGGTTTAACTTCCCCGCAAATCAGCACCCCTTTCAAGGTGGCTGGAGCTACTACAGTAATTAGCTTGTAGCTGACTAACTCAGAGACTGACACACGCATATGTGTCCCAAATCTTCATCTGAGACTCCTCTATAGATGATCTACTTTAAATTTCTATATCATTGACTATATAAGCTCTAACACTGTGCAAAAACAGTTGGAGTTTTGGTGAGCCTGTGGTTTCAACAGCACACGTAGTGTAATTCTCAACAGCTGCACGATATTTACAAAAAGTCAAACTGAAAATGCACAGAAATTCAATCACACAGTGTTGAAAGTGCATTGTCCACTATTCTGCACTTTTAAATGGCTGTGATACTTTTGAAAATGGGTCGAAGCCGAGGCGCTTGCTTTTTCTGTCCGACTGAACTTTTACCAATTAATAAAGATTAAAATGAATAAAATATAACATGTGTACCACCTCCCTTATATATATGCACACTCTTATTTCTTTAAAATAATTGGCTTATTGGCCATTTTTCACCATCTGACCGTGGTAACATGTGGGCTTAATCGTCTGGCCTTGACTTCTGTTTGCACAACTGGTTTTAAATCAAACAAAATAATTTAAATATAATCCTTTTACCCTATTTGGCATAATTTTAAACTTGTTTTCCATTGATTGACAAAAGTTATGAAACATTTGTACAATGGCTATTTCAATCATAATAAAAACAAATATTGTCCTAAGATGTTCATTGTCTGAAATATCATCTGGGGCTTACCATCATGAAAAATACAATTAATTTTATTTTGACAATCATCTCAGTTTATTTTTGCATCAGCCAGCCTCACAACACATGTCCCTCAAGGCACTTTTACAGTTCAACCAGATTTTTACAAACAAATTGATTAAAACTAGTTTCACTCTATGACGTCCATTTTTGATTGCATTGACTCACCAACCTAAAATAAAAATACCCCATACATAAAATCATTATTAAATTTGTCAGTGGAGAGGTGGTGAACCCCTAACAGGTTCTATAGCTAACCTCCAGCAGAACCAGGCTCAGTGTGAGCAACATCATCTGGGGCCGACTCATGTGGGGCGAGGAGACAGAAGCAATGATACAAAAAGCATATCATGTAAAAGTAGTTTCTGTATGCCCATGTTTTCATTCAGCCAGGCATGCATTAGTTGTTTGCAGCTTTCTACATTTCAGAGGATTTTTTAGAGCACATCCACCAGTCACGGTAGAGAAAATGAAAATTGCTTCTGGAAAACAGGCAAAAAACATCTATAACAAGGTTTTTGAAAGAAGCAGCACAGCTGATGTTTCCTCTCCAGGATGACGCCACAATTCAAACAGGAACAGATTAGGGGCAAAGCTACTCTCAGGAAAAGCAGAGAGAGCAGAAGGTTAGAGATCCTAACCAATTCTTGGCGTAGAATGAGAACAAAAAGAGAAATGAGCAGAATGATGAAATGGGGGTCACATGTCCTCCAAAAGTCAAGTGTAATAGCAATTTAAGTCCAGAGATGTCGCTGTTGATAACCTGAGCCTTGTGTACTAACTATTTCCGTTATCAAAAATGGAAAGTTTTCAAAAACAAAACATAAAAGTAGACAGGGTGTCTGGCTCCATCACACTTCAAACTGGTTTGGAGTTTTGGTTCCACAAGGTAAAAATGAGCCTGATAACCAAAAAAGATCTGCCTCCCATTCTACTCTCTTTAGAAATTCTAGAACCACTAGTAAACCTGCAGATTGAGAGAGCGTAAGTGCTCTGTTAGGGAACATAAGGAAATCAACTGTAGATCTCTCTGATATAAGATGGAGCTTTACTACTTACGGCTTTTATATGTGAGAAGGAGGACGTGAATTCTATTCTTGATTTAACAGGAAGCCAATGAAGAGAAGCCAGGGATAGGCTTAGACATGATCTCTTTTTAATTTTCATTAGAACTCTTGGCTGCAGCATTTGGATCAGCTGAAGGTTTTTAACTACAGTTTGTGGACTTCCTGATAGTAAAGAATTACAATAGTCCAGCCTTGAAGTAACAAATGCATGGACTAGTTTCTCAGCACTACCCCTGACAGGATATTTCTAATTTTGCAATGTTCCTCAGATGAGAAGGCACCTAGAAACCTCTTTGATAAGGATTTAAAATGACAGGTCCTGATCAAAAATAACACCAAGATTTTTACTTTATTATTGCTGCTCAGCTGGCCAATGTGCTACGTTTCAGGTGTTTTGCTCATACACTAAATTTGGCATCCCAGCGTGCCCTGAAACTTCCCGCTGTCACTAGATTGCTAGTGAGAGTAAGACGGGTGACAACTTTTTTCAGACGCAGCACTGTTGCATTCCATGTACTGCGTGAGAAGCAAGCTTTGTTGAACCTCCCTCTCCACAAATTGATAACCGATGTTGCTACCCGCTGGAACAGCGCACACGATATGCTGGAGCGCTTTTTAGAGCAACAGCCTGCCATCCACGCTGCGCTCCTGTCTACCGAAGTACGGAAGTCTGAGAAGGAAATCTGCACACTCACCGATTCTGACATAACAACTGCAGAGGAGGTTGTCGCTGCAATGAAACCTATGAAAGTGGCTACACTCGCCGTATCAGAGGAGGCCAGTCCAACGCTATCGATTGTAGCGCCACTCCATGCCCAACAGGACGAGTACTGGTGATACAAGTCCATTATCTGGTGCCATGAGAATATCATACAGTGACTTCACCAGAGCTGTTTCAGTGCTAAGGTGAGCTCTAAAGCCAGATGGAAACTCTTCAAAAAGTTCATTATGCTGGAAGTGATCGAAAACTTGTTTGGCAACTACTTTCAAGAATTTTAGACAAAGATTAGATATAGGCCTATAATTGACCAAGTCATCTGGGTCAAGAGACGGCTTCTTAAGCAGAGGTCTAATTACAGCAACCTTAAAAGTTTTAGGTACATATCCCTGTAACAGAGATAGATTAATCACATCTAAAATGGAGGAGGAGATCAAAGGAAATACCTCCTTAAATAACCTGGTTGGAACTGGATCTAACATACAAGTTGAAGGCTTTGATGAAGAAATAAACTGAATTGAATTGAAATCAAAGCAGTCCAAACCCAGCTCTAGCAATTCACAAGTGGACCTCAGATACAATCGCGGATAGGGGACAACGGCAGCCCAAACCCTAAACAAGAAGACATGTCTGCTGCATCTTCATCAAAAACATCCAAACGTTGTTCTCTAGCAGACCTACTTGGACAGGCGTATGGAGCTGGAGCAGCGGGTTAGTTTAAAAATATGCTAGGATTATTTTTATTTAAAAAAATGAATAAAAATATGCTATCAAAACATGCTGAAAGAAATATTCTTAGTGAGTGTTTCCTAATTTAAGGATGCCCCACAAACTATATATGCATAATATGGTATTTAATTATAGTGTAATGTAACAAATAACATGATGATGATGATTTAATGTTCTGAGTAATATAGCCTGTATTATAACTTATATATATATTTTTTTTTTTACGTTTTTTTTTATCATTATCTTGAGCTCCCATAGGTGCAAGTCCTGCAGTAGAAACTAAAACCAGCTGAACCCCAGGCAACAGAAAATCATCAACCTGTGAAGGGAATAAGCTAAGCCTAGCACTCTGCAGTGATGCTCCAAAATGATACTGGAGAACATAACAAGAGAAGCAGATTCTTTAAAATTCTATAACTGCACTATCTGAAAAAGATCTATGAAAATTGAAGGTACTTTGGGGGAGATGAGAACTCTGTTAAAGTAATTCTGAAGGTTATTAGAAAGTGGCCAGAGAGGACAGGTTGCCAGGAAAGGACTGTTATTTCTTCTCATTCTATGCCGTGGCGTCAAAGCACAAGATCCAAAGTATGAAGATGAGAATGCGTGGACTATTCACATTTTGAACAAAGCCAATAGTGTCTAAGATAGCATTAAAGGCTGCTCTTAAGCCATCGCCTTCAATGTCAGCATGGATGTTAAAAATCTCCCACTATGATGACCCTGTCAGTATTTAATACCAAATCAGAAAGGAACTCTGAAAAATCATCTAAAAATTCAGAGTAAGGACCTGGTGGATGATACAAAGTTACAAAAAGAAGAGGTTTTCTTGCCTTGAAATTTGGATCAGGGAAATTAAGGGTTAAATGTTCAAAAAGAGTTGTAGGTATTAATTGTTTTGGGAGTAATCAGTAAGTCAGACTGGAAGATTGTTGCTACTCCTCCCTCCCTCTCCAGAACTTGGGATGTGAAAAATTTAAATAATGAAGGAGTTGCCCTTACTTATGCTCACATAATCCCTCCTTTGCTGCAGCTTTGTTTCTGTAAGTAAAAAACAAGTCATCGATAGTCACCACAAATCAAGTCGCTAACTAGTAGATTCCTTTGAGGAAAGCGTATTCTATGCTAAACACAGACCATTGACTGAAGCCTTTCTAACTTCTTCCCCAATTGAGTTATTTTGATTTTAATTAGATTATCATGATTTACTCCTTTGGGGAATCTGCTAATTTATTAGATTTGGTCGTGGGCAAGACACTGTCTGGATGGAGTAAAGAGTGGGTACGTAGAGAAGCTGCAGAGATGTGTGTTAAACTACAACTCTGTTTCCTGGTTCGCACCCTGGGTGGCCTATGATTCTAGGGGTCGGTCGTTAAAGGGGGGATTGCCCTTAAGGGGGGGATTGTCTCCTGTAATACCTGAAACCTGTCTATGATTGTTAAGCTTACTTCTTTTTGATTAAATATGTTTTTATCAGAGAAATGTGTGAATATTAAGCATTCATCCTTCTTTTTTCCAATTCCTTTTCTAACTCTTTATGTTTAAATATACTTTTTTTCTAGATGGCCCCACTAACAAGCAAAGAAAAGACTGCTCGTTATACAGGTAGGCAGCGGATCAATGCAGATCCTGTAGCAAGAGCTGACTATCTTGCCAGAAAAAAAGAAAGGTAAAATCTATAGGTAGTTACAGTACATAAAATGTAATGTTAGGCCACCAGAATCAGTGACAGTATACTAATTTCAATAGTTTATTATACAATAATTTGTTTCAGCTACCAGAGAAGAAAGCAAAAGGGCACAATCAAATACATTAATTCAGATGAACTATCAGAGAGAGAGAGGAAGAAACAGAGAGCCAAGTGGAAGGCTGCATCAAAAGGTTACAGGGAGAGGAAGAAGATAGAAAAGGCGAAGCTAGAAATGACACCGCCATCCTTAGAAAACACCCCACCAGTTTTAGTTGGTATAGGGCTTTATGAGCAGCAGGAGAATCCAGGGCAAATTGTGGTGAATCCCCTACCTCTAGTGGAGGAATTTAATCCACCGATGTCCTCTACACCAGAGACAGAAAGAGAGAAAATACCTGAGAAACGAGTAATAAAGAGAAAGAGGCTGCAGGCTCAGAATCGTAAACTACGTGAGTAGAACCGAAAACTGGAAGAAAAACTAGCAGAGATGATAAAGGAAAAGGAAAAAGCCAGAAAGAGTGAGATGAGGGCTAAAGAAAGGGTACGGCTGAGTGAGAAGTTGAAACCCAAAGGAAAGAAAAAAATAGCAACACAGAGAGCGCAAGCAGTTGTTAGTTTTTTGACAAGAGATGAGAACAGTCGCCTTTTAGCCGGCAAAAAAGATACTATCACCAAAAACAAACTGAAGTATCAAAGACGTGTGCTTACAAAGCCACTCAAAGAGCTGCATACACTTTACAACAGTGAGATGGATAAGAGTCTCCATCTATCTTACAGGCAGTTCACATGAAGACGGCCATTCTATGTAACAGAGCCAAGGGCCCAAGATAGGGAGACATGTGCATGTATGGGGCATGAAAATATGCACCTCCTGGCCAACAAGCTCTACAGCAGAGGAGTACTACAAACAAAAAGCATCTCTGAGCTGCTGGGCATGATAGTTTGTGACACCAAAAATAAAGCTTGCATGGATCGCACATGTACCAAGTGCTGTTTTGAACAGGTAAAGTGCCTTGACACAGAGACCAGCACACAAGTCACCTGGGAGCAGTGGAAGAGGGTGACATCCACTAATGGAGAAAAAACATTTTCAAACATGATCAAACAGACCTCGACCGGAACCATAAAGGACTTGACTGAGCTTTTCCATCAAAAACTAGAAGCCTTGGCAGTCCACCAGTTCAACTGGCTCCACCAGGCAGAGCAATTCCGCCTCCTCAAACAAAACATCACAGAGTGTGAAGCTGTGCTGCACATAGACTTTTCAGAAAACTATGCATGTAAGCTAAGCACAGAGATCCAGTCCTTTCACTTTGGCGGCAGTAGACAACAGGCCACGATTCACACAGCAGTCCTGTACACTGTCCATGGAACCAAATCCTATGCAACACTGTCTGACTGCCTTCGCCATGATGAACGGGCAGTGTGGGCACATCTAGAGCCGATCTTGAAAGAGCTTCGGGAATCTTTCCCACAAATCACTACCCTCCATATTCTGAGTGACGGGCCTGTAACACAGTACCGAAATAAAAATAATTTTTACTTGCTCAGTACTGTGCCTTTCCTCTCAGGATTTACAAATGTGACCTGGAATTACTCTGAAAAAGCTCATGGAAAGGGGGCCCCAGATGGGATTGGTGGGGCAATAAAGAGAGAAGCGGATCTCTATGTTAACAGAGGAGGTGAGCTGCAGACACCAAAAGCTCTTTATGAGATGCTGACAAAAAGAAGCTCAAGTATCACTCTCTATTGGGTGACAAGTGAGAGCATTGAAAAATGTGACGAGTTGATTCCTGGCAATTTGGAGGCTGTAAAAGGCACCATGAAGATACACCAAGTTGTGTCATCACAGCCTGCAAAGATAACACACAGGGAAGTATCTTGCTTCTGCAAGCGCTTAGAGATTAGTCCATGCCCTTGTTACCAGCCAAAAATGGTAGACCTGAAAGCCACCATACAGCAAACCGGGAAACCTGAGGACACCTCAAGCTCTCCACCTGAGCCACCTAGGCAAGAAGAAAGTGTCCAAGATCTATGTGGAAGGTTTGTGATAGTAACCTACGACGAGCTTCCATATGTAGGTCAGGTCCTAAAGGTTGTGGAAGAGGAACTCCAGATAAGCTGTATGCGACAGTCTGATGACAAGAACTTGTTCTTATGGCCAAACACTCTGGATGTTACGTTCTACTTTAGAAAAGATGTTCAGGCTGTCATTTCAGAACCCGAGCCAGCAACTTCACGCTTCTCAAAGTTGACCTGCCAAGACTGGGTAGCATTCAGAAATTGCTGGGGTTAAAGAAATGCCTACAATGTGTCTGAAGAATGCTGTTATGTTCAAGTGTTAAATTAAATCGTAAAAAAATGCAAATGTATGTTTAAGTGATTAATGAAATGAAAAAGGAAAATGCTGTGCAATGTTATGTCTAAGCGTTTCATGCATTAGTATAGAAAATATTAATATGATGGTTATGTGTCCAATGAAATAGTGAGGAAACTGTTAATGTTATGAAATGTATCAAATGAAATGGATATGCCGATTCTTCATAAAATTTCATTAAATGTGTTTAAACTATCAAAATCATTGATTAGTCTTAATTTCCTGCTGTTTTTCATTATGTGGGGCGACCACTTGTCATGTGGGGTAACCAACCATATTCAATTCTGTAGTAAATTCAAAAAATAATGTCTGTCCATTTTGGTTGAAATATAATTCTTTGGTATAACATGAATAAGTGGATACTATATCTACACATTTTAAATCAGTTTTATGGATTATATGAGTAAAAAAAAAATGTAATTGCTGTATGTAGTTGACACTGCCATTATAGATAAAAATGTATTTAACATCATTTGCAATAAATGAAAGGACAAATGAGTATATCTTTCTTAAACAGTTAAATTAATTACTGATACTTCTTAAAATATAACTTATGCAAAGGAAATCTATTAATTTTAAGATAAATTAAGGTCGCCCCAAATGACTTTTTTAAGGTCGTTGCCCGATTCATTTGAGTTTAAGTGAAGGAGTTTCTAGATGGAGATTTTATCACCAGTCAAACATGGTAAACAACTCTACTTTTCATTCCTGTGGAATTTAACTGCAGTGACTTATTCAAAAGGCTTCACACCTGTGTGAATTCTGATGTGTCTATCAAGATGAGATTTGTTAGTGAAGCTTTTTCCACAGGACAGACATTCAAAGGCTTCTCACCAGTATTCGAAATCTCATGTAGTCAAATGATGACTCTTTTTGAGTAAATTTACTGTTACAAATGGTACAGGAAAAAAGGCTTCTACCACGCACTATGAATTCTGATGTGTCCATCAAGATTAGATTTCTGAGCGGAAGCTTTTTCCCCTGGGACAAACATTTAAAAAGAAGGCTTCTCACCAGTGTGAATTCTGATGTGTCCATCAAGATGAGATTTGTTAGCGAAGCTTTTTCCACATGGACAAACATTTTAAAAGGCTTCTCACCACTGTGAATTCTGATGTGTCCATCAAGAAATTAGATTTCTGAGTGAAGCTTTTTCCACACGTCACAGATCATTCAGGAGGCTTACTTCTCACCTGTGTGAATTCTGATAATGTGTATCAAGTTTATATTTGTTAGTAAAGCTTTTTCCACAGGACAGACATTCAAAGGCTTCTCCACCTTTGTGAATTACACCATATGTGTATCAAATCTAGATTTTTTGTGAACAAGCAATTTTCCACAGGACAGACAAAGAAAACTTCTCACCTTTGTGAGTTCTCATGTGAATCATTAAATGCTTTTTTTTTTTTTTAAGAAGTTTTTCTTCCACACAATCAAACATGGGAAAGGTTTCTCTCTTGTATCTTTAATCACTCTGCTTCCAGAACAAAGCGCTGCTCTTTCTGCTCACTCATGCACCAGGGGCTCCATGGTTTCCACTCTTTTTATCCAGGGATGTTCTACTGGCTTTTGATGCTCTTCTTTTATCTGCGGATGTTCCAGGACTCCTCTTGGTCCAAACTGGATTTACCTCTCTTGTCCACAGAGCTGCGTGGTCAGAGAAATCCTCCTCTTTTCCAACATAATCCTGCAGGCGGTCTGGAAAGACAAACACAGCAAAAAGGCATTCTATTGGTGGTTAAATAAAGGACACCTCACATAAAAGCACCAAACTCTCTCCTTGAGGTTGAGGAGCGAGTGGATCCTATCAAGCAACATGAAGATATGAAGTTCATTCTGGCCTAAATTTATTTCCCCACAAACAATTATTAAGGAAAGTAAAGCATTTACATCCAACACCACAGTGACTGTCTGGCAAATGAGGAAGTAATGAGACACCCTAAACTCAGCAGCGCTTCCTGTACACCTCTGCCTGGAAGAGACAGACCCCAGCTCAATGTGTCAGAGGTTGAGCAGGGAGCTGCCATTTTAATCCCATATCATAGAGGTTTCTAGAATTTCCTTCTTTTATCTTCAGAGAAATATCCTGTCCAGGGGTGATGCTGAGAAACTAGTCCATGCAATTGTTACGTCAATGATGGACTATTGTAATTCTTTACAGTCAGGAAGTCCACAAACTGTAGTAAAAAGCCTTTAGTTGATCCAAAATGCTGCAGTCAGAGTCCTGATGAAAATTAAAAACAGACACCACATCTCTCCTATTCTAGCTTCTCTTCATTTACTTCCTGTTAAGAATTTAAAATGCTCCTTATCACATATAAAGCTCTAATTAACCAGGATCCATCTGATATAAGTGATATGATTGTTCCTTACGTTCCTAACAGAGCACTTCGGCTGGAACCAACTCAAGTGGGAGCGAACTGTCCTTTTAAGCACTTTCCTTTTTTTACTAGTGGCTCAGGTTATGCACATTTCTATAAAAAGTAGAATCGCGAGAGCAAGATCACGAATCTGAGCCCGTCTTTAGTTATCCGGAAGCATCCTCTGAATATTACTTGATCAGTACAATATTTCCATGACTGAAGCTCACACCGTCCCGCGGCCAGTAATTGTGACACAAGGGGCAGACATCCCTCAGCTTTTACATTTGCAATCTACTGGACTGGAAGCTGTAACACTTTTTGGCTGATGTTACTCAAATTAATACATTTTTTAAAGCTTATAATTAATAAGAGGCGTCATAGGGCCGATGCGGTAGATCGCGAAAAGGTATCCTGAGCTATCTCTATAGTTATGCTGCTATAGGCTTAGACTGCTGGAGGACATAGGGACCCCTTTTAATAGCCATTTCTCCAAACAGCCATAAAACCATAGGTTTCCTGTAATTTGTTTAAATAATGACCCCACAGTGGTGATGAGTTCTATCCTCACTATCTGTGTTTCTATTGATTAGACTGCTTGTTGAATAGAGTTAAGAAAAAAACTGGGAAACAATTCCACCTGATCAAAATGCTGCTGTGTAAATAATGAGTTTGAAATATTTCTATTTAGTTCCTAAAAATGATCGACACTCAGGTGTTCCTCATAAGTTAGATCCTCGTGGAATGTATACCAAAGAAGAGAGCTATTTTTTTAAAACATAGGGATAAAATTAAGCCTTCTACTCATATTGTGTCCCAGAGCACTGTTTTCCCACAGAAAGGTTTGTTTCAATTTTGCAAAACAAAAACAAAAAAACAAACAAACATTAATATTAATAAATTAATAATCCAGACCACTGTGTAATTCCTAGATAAGAAAATAATGCTGTAATTGGTGGATGAAATGTCACATGGTTTTCTAGCTGCTACTGGCCAGGGGTCTATTTCACAAAGCAGGTTTAAAACAAACTCAGAATTAAACCCTCAACTCTAAATTGATCTAGCCTGCAGTTGAAAACTCAATATCAATAAGGCTGCTGTGAGTTAGTTTGATCAACTGTAAGTAGGTCCACTGTGACCTGAACATGTGCATATCAAGTAAGAAAAACCATTATCAGCGGAGCCCCAATTTGCTGAGTCATCATGATGACAGACAACAGTAAGGTTCAATTTCACACCACTGGAAATAAAGATTTTAATGAAGAAATGTAAAAACAAACTGGAAAAAGGGTTTAAAAGACAGAAACAGCGCTACATCTGCAAAGGAGAAGGACATTGTGTGGGAGAAGATTGCTGCTCCAGTTAATGCATAGGTTTATATAGAGTACCGTATGGCAGCCGTTTTAACATTTATTAAACACTCTTCTCTGTTGTTCCATTTATAGATCACTATAATAGGATTCTTTCTAATAGGATCTAATAGGATCTTCAGCAGGTGAAGATGAAGTCTAAAAACATTATCCTAACAGGTAGGACCTGTTCATCATCTCATGGGTTCCTCCTAAGTTGGATTCTGTCTCCTATTACACAGTAAATACTAAGTGTCTGCTTGCAGCCGCTTCGGATGTTATCATCCCAATAAATGGCCGTTATTGGCGGTTATCAGTCCTATGGAATGGCTTCGGATCGTGCTAGTAGGCTCAGTAGGTTGGTTTCACTGAAACCCCAGAATTGATGAATCCATTTATGTGTAATCTAAAAATTATTTTAGTAGTTCTTCATTTAATATAAAAAAAGGCTCACATGTCGCTCATATTAAAGAAATAAAAAAATTGTAGAATCTTCTCCCCATATAAATATCTGATTCTCTGCGAATTAATGGTGTTATGCCATATGCCATGATCATACTTTTTTGTCATTGGGAAGCTGTGTCCATATTTCATCCTGATAGGATGACAGGAGAAGAACACGCAGCTTTGGTGAATAACAGCTGGGGGACTTCTGCAGCACCCCTTTTTCAGCCAAAGCAGTCACATGGAAGTCACAGAGGTGTGACCAACCACCAACCCCCCTCTGTGAGGACAGAGAAAACCACAGAGCACACAGGATTCTCTCTCTTTCTCCCTCTTCTGATCCAGCCTGCTTCTGCTCCTGCGCTCAAAGCTGGGGCCCACTGTGGTCTACAGTGGAGATGCGGGCCCCAGGGAACCAGATCCCCAAAACCATCAAGGGATGAGTCAGAACTCTTCAGAACCTAACTGCTGCAAACAGAACTTTTGCAACACATTTCTCTTGAGTTTCAGAACGTATAGAGCCAAACTGGATGAGAACCATGCCCTGTGTGAGACTGAGGGGACCCCTGCTGTGAGACTGAGACAATGATTCTCTGACTGCAGAGCTGCAAAACTGGATGAAACTCAAGCTTTCCAAATGGACATGGAAAAGGTTTGCAGGTCTGGCATGATTAGGGACAGAACAAGCAATGTGTCTTTGATGATGCTTAATCATATCATGTGTTTACTGCTGAGTAAAGACAACGCTTAATTGATGCTAAAGAATGGACTGCATGCCACGCTATGCTACAGGAATATGTGTTGAGCCGTTGCTAAAGCTTAGACAAGCTTTATTCATTAAGGATTTAAACACTGATATAACATTAGTGTTCATATGTTCCTCAGATGCTCATTACATTTACAACCGAGTATGACCAAGAGTCATTTAGTGGAATCCTGATGTCTATTCACTGCTAGCTATTTCAAAGAGGGTAAAGAATCATTTAACTAAAGGTTATTGGTTCTTGATTAAGCAAATCTTTTAATAAAACATTATTTGGCCAAATAATGTTTTTATTCAATGATTCTCATGGATTTGCATTGTGAATTGGTCTGAAAACATTCCAATTTCTTTTTAAAATTAGTGAAAAGCTAATTTGATCATATTCCAAATTCTTCCAGATAAACTTTGGTTTCAAACACAGAATCGATCTTAAACTGTAATATTGTTTTTCAACCGTTTTTCCCCTTCCTCTTTGCACATAGTAGTTAGTTTAGTTTAGTTGAGTTTTACTAGATCTTAGTTGAGAGTGTTAAACTGAAATATGTTTTACTTGGAGCTGAATGATTTTTGTTAATAAATCTTAAAAGTTGAACAGAAGTTGTGGTGAATTTATTCCATGTGGGCTGTGCAGAAATAACAGTTTGACCCATGATTAGTGCTCGAATCACTCTTTTCATTTATTGGTTCTAACATACAGTTAGTAGGACTGTGTGTCATAAAACAGTATAGGGTAATAGTTGAAATAATATCTGATTAAATAAGATATTTTACCACCCCTACAGGGGAGGGCAATCCTACATCTTAAAGTATCAGAAACATAAATTCCCAGCTGGCTGGGAATAGAATTTAACTATAGAATCACAACAATGGAGATCTTTCCTTAATAAGATCCTCGTCAAGAGGACATGAAATGTTTGTTTTTAAAGTAAATGTGATTTTACTTTTATTGTATGCACACAATAACAACAACAACAGGGAGAATGGTGGAAATGTGATTGGCTCCCAGAAGAGTGGAGACAGAGGATACTTCCAGTTTACTCAAATAAACCTGGTACCGGCCACACTATCTACATCAGGGAGGCTCAAGTCCAGTCCTCAAGAGCTTCCATCCTGTAACTTTTAGATGCATCTCTTCTCTAACACACCTGAATCGACAGGCTCAATCCCCTCATTTAGCCCAGCAGAGGCAAAGTAACGAGCAGCACATGTGTCTTATTTACCTTTCTGCTCCTCATCAACGGCGTCATTTTGCATTCCTCATGAACATTTGCAAATTCTAAACAGACTTTAGCAATAAAAGTAAACTATGAAAGACGTTTCTGCACTACATTTGATTCCATTTAAAACTATTCTGTCTCGTTACTGTACTGTGACGGATGTAACTCAGTAAATTATTTAAAATAAAATGTTTGTCATATTTTGTTTTTCATGGTGATATTTTTACTCATTAAAAAATGTAAGTAAAGATAGTGTGAAATGCCAAATTTCAAGGAAGAATCAAAGTTTATTAATAATGATATGAACTTCCCATACTAAAGAAATTCCCTGAATAGAGAAAATGGGACACCTTAATTCACCAAAGAATGATGAAGAATAAGGGGCTGCTCGGTGGCGCGGTTGTTCTGGGTTCGATTCCCGGCCCAGGGGTCTTTCTGAAATGGAGTTTGAATCCATGTCTCTCCTGAGCATGCATGGGTTCTCTCCGGTTACTGACTCGGATAGTGCGAAGGTTTCCTTCCACAGTCCAAACCACACAGACCTTTTAGGTTAATTGGCTTGTTTAAATTCCCCTTGTGAGTGTGTGTGAATGGTTGCTTGTCCTGTGTGTGTGAGCGGGTGCATCCTGCGACGGACTGGCAATGCAAAGCCTGTCCAGGGTGTACCCCGCCTCTCACCCATTGACTGCTGGAGATAGTCACCAGCACCCCTCGCGACCACAATTGGGACAAGCCTGTCAAATAATGGATAGATGGATGGATGATGAAGAATTATTATATGAATATTAAACAACATTTTATTATGATATTATAATATGTTAATTATTATATTATATATGATATTTATTGTATTACCGTAAAATCCTCTAATATAGGCCCGGGCCTTTATTTCACTCAAGTGCATCGCGCGCGGTCCAGGCCTTTATTGGATAGGGGCCAGAATTAGAGACAGGCTTCTATTGCTATTTGAGCAAAACAGACTGCACAGTGGAATGAATAAAAATGAGATTTTATTGTCTATTTGAACCTAAAAAACACTAGGTTCATTTATTGAAAAGTACAGTTACCATGTTTGGCTTGGTTTGAAGTGAACTGAAAAAAAATCCTCCAATTCTGTTTAATCCTCCTCCTCAGTTTCCTCCTCCTCTTCATCTCTCCCTTTTTAATCTCCTCATCACACTCGCGCTCCTCCTCATGTTCTGCCAAGAAGTGTCTGTGCCTGTTCCTAGCGCGCAGACGGGCAGCATGGATCAGGGGCTTGTCACTTAAGCTCAGCTGCGCAGGGGCTGTGGTACTTGTATGTTACTACCACAAGTATAATGTTGAGGTATGCCCAGAAAAAACGTTTATAGCCCCGGCCTGTATTAGAGATCCCGGCCATTATTTACCTCCTCTGACAGCGAGACCGGCCAATGTTAGAGTCCCGGCCGCCTAATGGAATACAGGCCAATATTAGAGAATTTACGGTAATTCATATTATTATATTAATTATTATTTTATAATATTAAATATATTCTTCTAAACTCCCCCCAGCATTGAAATAATCCACACAATACACAGAATATGACTACTTTTCTTTCCTAAAAGTGATTTAAACTTATTTTTTGACCTGCAGTGTATTTTCTGGATGAAATTGCTTTATTAAACTCTAAGGCATAATATGTAATATATCTTACTGAACTATCCACCCCAAACACTCAAAAAATCCACAAAATAATGATGCCAGACGATATGTACTACTTTATCTTGACTTTTGAAGCAACAAGCGCTAATGACCACAGTGTGTACCAACTTCCTGTTTTCAAAATAAAAGTGCAGGCCTAGATTTTAAAGCGGAGAAGCTATTAATATTGATATTTATCCTATATATCTAAAAACTATTAAGAGACTTTAAATGCAAAATTAAAAGGCATACATTTTGAAGCCAGTAGAGTGATTTGATCCAACACTGATATTAAGTCAATTGATCACCTGTTCTGGAAACTATTGAGCTAAAATGTTAATATTTTTATTATAAGAATTTAAAATCATTCAAGATTTAATATTAAATTTTTAACCTTTTTATACTGTGGAATTCTATTATCTAACAACGATTTTGAGTCAATTGATCAAAGTTAACGATTACTCTCTCTGAACCGTTACTTTAGAGTTGTGAAAGGATTTCAGTGAATTGTGAATTGAAATCTCCTCACATATAAAGCATTCAATGGTCAAACTCAATCTAATATCAGATATCAGATCATTCTCTATGTTCCTAACAGAGCACTTACCTGTCAGTCTGCAGGTTTACTAGTGGTTCCTAGAATTTTTTGAAGTAGAATGGGAGGCAGATCTTTTAGTTATCAGGCTCCTTTCCTGTGGAACCAACTACCAGTTTTAGCCTGTGAGGGAGACACCATGTCTGCTCTTAAGGCAATACTTAAAACTTTCCTTTTAGATAAAGCTTATAGTTAGAGTGGCTCAGGTTTTTCAGAGCTATCTCTATAGTTATGCTGCTATAGGCTTAAACTGCTGGAGGACATAGGGACCCCTTTTCAGATCACTACCATGCCGTGCTATCAGCAGCCCTGCATCAGTTAACAGCTAGCTTGTTAACTATCTGGAGCAGAAACCTTTTCTGATGGTTTTAAAATATGCATTTCAATAACACAATCCCATTTATTCTAATACAACCACAGTTGACGCAAGCCACAAATCTGCCACTATGCCGGAGAACTTTAAGCCCTGCAGTTCCTAACAACGGATGATTTTATTCCTTTTTTGAGAACAAACTTCTCACTTGTAGTTATAACCTTTCCCGTTTTGTGTTGAGCTGTCGCTTGCCAAACTAAAACCTGAGAGTAACACTGCAGCCAATGAAACTCTGGGGAGCCTAAAATGTGCTGCTACATAAAAAAAAAAAAAAGAAAAAGATTACACTTCTTTAAAACTACCCGCAACAAAAAAAAGTGCTTTAATTCTTTGTATCGAGTTTTTTCCCAGGCTCAGTACAACCTCTTACTTTATGCTCTCTCTGATTGTTCTCATCATAACAGCTTCATGTGGTCTGTTCCTGTTTGGCTGTGACTCCATCCTAGAGAGAAATATCAGCTGTGCTGCTGCCATCAACACCTTTGTTTATAGGTGTTGGAGATGGGTAGGGCTGAGTATTGTTCGTAATTTTAGGTTCCGATACCGCATACCGATACCTTCACTCGCCGCAACGGTTCCTGAACGATACTTTTTCGATACCAGTTTTATAATATCAATTCGGAAGAAAAAGAAAATTACACAACATAAAAAGTACAAATCTTGAGTTTTATTTTAAGCTCTGATTTTTCCATTTACATTTTTCTCTTACAAAAAAGTCAGTGTCTAATATTCACTGTTACGTTGTGAGGACCTTTTACTTAGCAGTTTTCCTTTAGAAAAAATTACCATGTCTGACAAACAAGCCCGTTGAATGGGATCCTATTGACAGCACACCCGCTGGTATGTGGGGGTCTGAGCGGCTCCGACAGAAATATTGGAAGGCAGGATGAACTGACTGCACTGATTAAGTTTTCAGGTGGATTTTCCCACTTTAAAACATTATAAAACTACTTTATTCCCACTGATCACAGCAAATATAGCTGCAAGGCAAATAAAGGATAGGGTAGCTCCGCAACGCGCGTCAGAGCCACTTTTCGACCTCGCAGCCAGAGCAGCAAAGCTTCTTCAGCCGCGGCGTCAGAAGCTGGTACAAGCAGCAAAATGAAGCAGCAGACAGCGATTTTGCTGCTCCTGCTGCGTCGGTGTGAAAGCAGCATGATTCAGACCGCTCTGGCTTTGCACTGCCCACGGGCTGCTGATAGGAGGATGGTTGCGCCGGCTGCGGTCCGGCTCTTCTTGCAGTCAAACACTGAGCAACTTTCTGCTCTTAAATTGCTTTCCGTGCACGACATGTATTGCTTTGCGCACTATTGGCATCAGTCTTAATAAAATGAAGCCGCACTTTTGACCTGGGGGGCATTTTAAAGGGGTTCCATGACGCTCGCAACCAGTTCACAACAGATACACATGAACCCTGGCTGTAGACGTGACCACCTGTGTATTTTTCCTGGATGACGCAATCACGTTAAGTGTTATAGCCAATCACCGAAACTTGGTACCGAAAGACGAAGGCATGTTTCGATACTCTGTAGAACCGTATTTCGGTCGGTACCATAAAAGAACCGAAGTTCGGTACCCAGCCCTAGAGATGGGCCTGTTTTTCATTGCTGTCCTGTTTCTCGTACTGTGACTAACTGTATGTGCTACATTTCATCCTCTGGCGTGGGAACTGGTTTAGAGCTCGTCTGCCTGTATTCCCCGGAATGGGCCAACTTTTGTATCTCTGCTTCTTTCTGTATGTCTGATGCTAGATGGCCGCTAACAATGAGCCCAGTTCTGCTGGAGGTTTCCTCCTGTTAAAAGGGAGTTTTCCTCTCTACTGTCACTACAAGCTTGTTAGTTGTGAGGCATTGGCTTTGAGTCAATGAGTCGATATAATCAGCTGGATTTCTTTGGATAGAAAACTTTAAACCAATCTGACTGAATTGTCTCTATAAAGTGGTTAAGATGACATTAGTTGTGAATTGGCGCTGTATAAATAAACTGAATTGAATGATAACAGAGGCTATGTTTTCAGGGGGCTTAAATTCCCCCGGATGAGCGGTTAGAAAAAGAGTAGTTAAAAAAGCACAGATTGTCTGTCATGAACACTGTTTTCAAGCACAAGGATGTCTATAATTGCACTTGGCACAAGGACATTAGGGGTGGAACGGTTCACAAAATCCACGGTTTTCGGTTTGGTATATGTTGATTGTTAGGAAAATCTATTATGTCTTGTAAAGTACAACGCGTGTTGCACAATGCTTGCACACTGTTGCACTTTTATCCACAACTTTTTTCCGCCGTCATCGTAGGTCACTCTAAATGCAAAGTGGTCCCATACAGCAGACCTATAAAGTGCTGCTGGCGTCTTCCAACTAGGGTGGCCATTTCTATAGCACCAAAAAGGAGGACATTGTGCGGCATATCAATAAATTACTAAGGTGTACATAAGAATCGGGTAAAGTCACATTTATAGCACAATTCTTAGTAGTTTAAAGAGGATGCGTGTGTAGCTGAATAGAACAAAATATTAAAGAAATGTAAAAAAAGAATTGGTTCCCAGCATTTGTATTTATTTAATACATTGTGGTAGGGTTGTCAGGATACTAAACTTTTCAACTTGATACCGATACTAAGAAAAATATTCAATACTCGATACCATTTTCGATACCACAAGGATAAAAATAAAGACTCCTAAATTCTACAGAAATATTTTCATTAATAAATAACATACAATAAATAAATACAATAAATGTTGTATGCTGTGCACAATATGAAGCAAGCTTGATAAAAACTTATAGAAATAAATTATTAAGTGTTCCTTCCTTGGCTATGCTTTGGACACATAGCAATGACATTAGCCAAACCGGTTAAGAAACAAAAATAATTCTCAGCAGCTGCACCTGGTTACATTAAAACAGTCTGAAACTGAAAAGTGCACACAGATTCATTCAATCACATTGCAGTGTTCAGAGAAAGTGCATTTTTCACTATTCTGCACTTTAAATGAATGATTGCTTTGGTGCCACTGGTGGTAGCACTGTATCGATACTTTTAAAAACGAGTATTGTATCCGGATACAACATTTCAGTATCGATACTTTTTTGAGTATCGGCGACAGTGGCGTTGGATGGAGGAGTTTGCCTTGCCCTGTAATGTCGAAGGGTTGACGGTTCAAACCCGACTCCGACTTTCATTGTCGTTGTGTCCTTGGGCAAGACACTTCACCTGCATTGTGTCTATCTGATGGTGGTCAGAGGGCCCGGTGGCGCCAGTGTACAGCAGCCTGCGCTTCTGTCAGTGAGCCCCAGGGCAGCTGGGTGAGCTACAATGGCAACTTGCCACCATCAGTGTGTGGTGTGTGTGTGAATGGCAATTGAATGAATGTAGTGTAGCGCTTTGGTCAAGTCTCCTGACTTGAATAAAAGGCGCTTATAAATACATGCCATTTTGACAACCCTACATTGTGTGTTTAAAAAGTGACAATTTTTTGACACGATTAATTTGCAAAACTGCTGCAATTGATCATAAAGCAGTTGTTTGGAAAAGAAGCTCGAGAAAGAGCTAGAGAATAGGACGCATGCAAATTACAGCCTGTCCAGAGTAAAGATGATTTCACCGTGTTATCTATCTATCTATCTATATATATATATATATATATATATATACTATACTTGCCAAAAGTATTTGCTCACCCATCCAAATTATTGGAATCAGTTGTTCCAATCACTTTCATGAGCCACAGGTGTATAAATTCAAGCACATAGGCATGCAGACTGTTTTTACAAACATTTGTGAAAAGAATGGGGCGTTCTCAGGAGCTCAGTGAATTCCAGCGTGGAACTGTGATAGGATGCCACCTGTGCAACAAATCCAGTGGTGAAATTTCCTCGCTCCTAAATATTCCACAGTCAACTGTCAGCTGTATTATATAAGAAAATGGAAGTGTTTGGGAGCGACAGCAACTCAGCCGCAGTGGTAGGCCAATATAT
Organism: Cyprinodon brontotheroides; assembly: GCA_018398635.1. NCBI lineage: Eukaryota > Metazoa > Chordata > Actinopteri > Cyprinodontiformes > Cyprinodontidae > Cyprinodon > Cyprinodon brontotheroides. The sequence goes on from JAGKQL010000018.1 coordinate 845,705, forward strand.
AAACTGGCCGGGCGGGGTCAGCGGATGCTAGCTTGGCGCATGAATGCTTGAAAGGAGTCGCCAACTTTTCTGCAGAGTCAATCACCACAGACCTTCAAACTTCATGTGGCCTTCCAGATTAGCTCAAGAACAGTCCTTTAGAGGGCTTCATGGAATGGGTTTCCAATCGGTCGAGCAGCTGCATCCAAATACATACATCACCAAGTGCAATGCAAAGCGCCGGATCGCGGTGGTGTAAAGCTGCACCCGCCACTTGTGCTCTGGAGCAGTGGAGACAGCGTTCTCTGGAGTGACCCGAATGGCGCTTCTCCATCTGGCAATCTGATGGGCGGGTCACCAGGTTTGGCGGTTGCCAGGAGAACACGGTACTTGTCTGACTGCATTGTGCCAAGTGTAAAGTTTGGTGGAGGGGGATTATGGTGTGGGGTTGTTTTTCAGGAGCTGGGCTTGGCCCCTTAGTTCCAGTGAAAGGAACTCTGAATGCTTCAGCATACCAAGACATTTTGGACAATTCCATGCTCCCAACTTTGTGGGAACAGTTTGGAGCTGGCCCCTTCCTCTTCCAACATGACTGTGCACCAGTGCACAAAGCAAGGTCCATAAAGACATGGATGACAGAGTCTGGTGTGGATGAACTTGACTGGCCTGCACAGAGTCCTGACCTCAACCCGATAGAACACCTTTGGGATGAATTAGAGGAGAGATTGAGAGCCAGGCCTTCTCGTTCAACATCCCGGTGTCGCGACCTCACCAATGACACTTCTGGAAGAATGGTCAAAAATTCCCCATAAACACCTCCTAAAGCAATGGACAGCCTTCCCAGAAGAGTTGAAGCTGTTCTAGCTGCAAAGGGTGGACGGACGTCATATTGAACCCTATGGATTAGGAACAGGGATGTCACTTAAGCTCATATGTGAGTCAAGGCAGGTGAGCAAATACTTTTGGCAATATAGTGTGTATATCTATATATATGTATTTTTTTTTTTATTTTTTTTTTATTAGGGCTGGGCGATATAGTAAAAAAGCTTATCGATAAAAAAAAAATGCATCGATATCGATAATTATTGACAAGATTTGAAACCATATTTTATGTGCAGCTCTGCCTGGACTTTTTAATGGTATTGCTAAATGATTTAATTTTAAATAAAGAACACAAACACAGACTTCCAATTAAATATTTATTTAACCAACTTTTTTAACCATAACAGAATTGTTTTAAAAAAGAAAAAATAACTTAAGAGACCTGAGTTATGTTATTAAATACTGACAAAGAATAGACTAAAGTGACCAAAATAAATATAACAAATAAATAAATAGAATACCCTATTTGGGTGGGAATAGTACACCACCAGCTTGTGGTAATTAAAAGATTGTAGGAGTAGGCTACCCATGTAAACTCCTCTCAACAAGAACAAAAACCCAAATCAACTCACCCTTTAGCCTAGCATTTCTATGGGGGTATTTTTTTCTCACCTCTATTCTTCTAGAGGTGCTGCTGGCACCTCGTTATGGTTCAGCTTAGCTTCACCTTGCTTTAACCGGGGTTATTACTTTGAAGTTGCTGGCCCCTCAGCATTTTTCTCTCAATTGTTAGAACCTAGGTGGGAAACTGCCCAGAACTGAAAATATGCCATATATATATTTTTCGAAGTTTCTAGATTCCTCGGAGGGAGAGCGGCGCCGGGGGCCTACACAGCTCGTACTCCTGAGGGTGTGTGGCGGCTGAGAATAATAATAAAAAAAAAGTTGAAGTTGTGTGTTATCGAACTTGGTTTTCACTGGTTCCCGACATCGCATTTTACAGACTGACTGTGGTTTGTTTTGTGTCGACTTGCCATGACCAAAATACTGCCAAACTGGCGAACTACAAAACCCTTCTTTGGAACTATTTCCTCCGCCTCTCCTTGCTGCAACATCTTCATGTGCTCTGTGTTGTAGTTTTTTGGAAGGGGCTTTAATCACACCTTGGCGTGCCTGGGTGGGTGATTATTGATTGGTTGGGGAGGAAGTATGGTGACTAGCTTAAACTACATGCTAGGCTACAATGAGGAAGGAAGGAAAACTGCGTTTTTAATCAAACTTTTATGCGACACTCTTTTTTTTATTAGCCCTGCGTCTATCGTCGATATATATCGTATTGAATATATCATGACCAGCTATATAGTGCTATATAGCCTATATATATATATATATATATATATACGTTATAAAAACTTGAGTCATGGAACTGTGCTTACAGCTCCTTTTTTCATGTAAACTAATAACTTGTGTACATGATACTTGTTGATAGCATTAAAATTATTTCTAATAGCATTTAAAGAGCATTAAATTATAGTTCCTCATTCCTGTATAAACCCTGTGAGCGTTTATTTTAATATGACATATTTAAAAAATCCCCATCATCATCCAGCAGATGTTCAGTTTCTGCCCAAATATTTTCTTTCTGTTGTGGATTTTTGTAACAGGGATAACTAGGATCATACATAGTTTGTATGAACTCTGTTTATTCTCTGCTTCCAAACTCATCATCTCTTCATCCATTCCTTCAATAAAATTTTTCTTTTAAAGTTGTGAGATAAGCTCTAGAATCTCACAACTTCTATCCCTAGATCTGTTGAAACCTTAACAATAGTCTGCATCAATTATTTAATTAATTAATTTACTCTTAGTTTTTGGGAATATATCGACGAACTATGCTCCCTAATTTCTAGTTACCCGATCTGTTTTACTATACGCATTATTTTCGCGACTATAAAAGCATAGCGTCTTTTTCCCCTAAAATGGCTTGGTGCGCCCTTTGGTCTTGGTCGCCCTATGTGTGTTGTAACTACGACTTTTGAGACCACCTCATTGAGGAGATGATGAAAAAGTGGCTGATTGTAAGGAGACCAGGTGGTGTTTTCCACTCATCACCATCACCATTAATCTGTGACTCCATGCGTGCCCATCTCACAGCTGATGTGCGAAAACATGGGGGAAACAAATTAGCGCTGTGCACAAGCTGTTCAACGGCTTCGACATGGGTGTGAACGACGGACCCAGCAGGTGCAGCAGAAAGCAGCGGTTGTACAAAGTCCAATGGTTGGCCATTGTGCCGGTGCAACAAAGGTCCGCAGCCGTTTTGAGCGCATAGGTGCGAGCGTCAACGCGTCGAGGCGTTTGCAGCATCTGGCGCGCACCCGCCAGCAGCGCTGCTGCTGCTCGAGATGGAAAAATTGAAGTTGCTGCTGCTGGACTGCGCCGCATCAACCAATCAGAGAAGCTGATCTGGGAGCTGACAGCCGAGACAGACACAGCGCTCTGATGACATATGATATTAAATGAAAAAGGCTGGATGGATGAGGAGATGATGGCGTGGCTGAGGTTGTAGCCTATGTGGGGAGACCAGGTGTTTTTCCACACAACATCACCATAAGCTGCGTGCCCATCTCACTGCTGATGTGAAAAAGAAGGTGAATCAATGAACGCTGTGCGCTTCACCGTTATCCGGGGGTCTGACAAAGGAACTTCAACCCGCCCGACATCGATGTACAATGCACACGTTCAAAGTAAGGCTGCGGCGGCGAGGCCGGCGATGGATGACCGGCGGAGACCACAGTTTCAGGATAAGTGGAAGGCGGAGCGCCGGGGCAAGTTACGCCACCGTTTAGCGGATGGATTGTAGATGCTTGGACTTATGAAGGACCGACTCTGCCATATTTAAAAATAAATACAGAAATAAATAAATGCTCAATGTGTCTGCTGGCTCTGTTCTTCAAGCTTTTGCAAAAGCCGGCATTATTTCTGAGGCTGCTGCGCACCGCAGGAAAGTGACTACAGCGAAGAAGAGGGAAATTGGCATGTCTGATTTAGGCGCGGCTGTTTAATTCAGAAGTAGAGAATGATGACTTGATGGCGGTTTTGATTAATACTTTGTAATAAATACATGAATAAAGCACAATCATACTCAGTTTTGCTCCGGCTCTATTTTTCTACCTGAAAACTTAATTCAACAGCAGCCTCCGGCGCGTCTCCTCCTCTTCATCAGCGGTGGCTGGCAGGTGTTTTTTCATCTAAATAATCTAAATCTTGCAGCTATATTTGCTGTGATCAGTGAGAATAAAGTAGTTTTAATATGATCATTTTTAAAAATTAAGTCCACCTGAAAACTTCATAATTACACAGTCAGTTCATCCAGATTATCTATTTTCATAATGGTGCGGCTCAGACCCCACATACCAGTACGGTACACCGACAGTAGAAATCCCAACAACAGCGAGCCTCTAGGCTGGGTAGCCTCCAGGTTCACAGCGGCTGCTGGCAGGTGTTTTCATCCTAAATAATTTAAACTGCAGGCACCAGGATTACGGTAATAAAGCAAACCTGGTATTATTCCGTCGGCAGGTTTCCAGGATTTTTAAGTTAATTTAGGAGTGATCCTAGCTCTGTGTCATCTGCGATGTGTCTGTCTCACGGCCAGCTGCCAGGTTTGATTAATACTTTTGTAATAAATACATGAATAAAGCACAATCATACTCAGTTTTGCCCCCGCTGTATTTTTAAATACGCAGTAGAGGTATTAAAGGTAGTAGAGGACATGTACCGGTATATAAAAAGCAGCGCCCTATAGTCCGGTCGCCTTATGTGTGTGTTAAATACAGAAATGGCACACATAACTGAGAGTGCGCCTTTTAGTACGGTGTCGCCTTATGGTCCGATGAAAATACGGTAAATGTGAATTTGACAAACGGGGTCTTCTCTACATTCTTTTTTTCTGTTTGGTGTGATTGCAATAGCAGGTCTTGATCTGGACGGACCGGAGGGGAGCAAAAAATAGCTCAGCTCCATTATTTTGATGGTGAAGGATGGAGAAGACGTGTCTGTAGGCGTGTGGCTGGAGGAGGATGTGGAATCTGGGTGTAAGGAGGACAAATAGTCGTCAGGCTGCATGTGTAGCGGCCGGACGCCCGGACAGTGCAAAGAAAATCCAGACTGTTCTCTGCCCTAAAGCCCGGACATCTGGCAACCCTACTTCCAACTCCTGTTCTTTTCCCACTCACCATACCACACAATTCTCCACAACAACTGATTTTTATTCTCCCGGCTACGCTGCTTTGCTTCTTCTTCTTGTTTTTACTACTGGTGGTTGGCTTTGGTGATTACTTGAGGAGTGCCTACCACCTGCTGCAATTCTGAAGTGTACAGCAGCCTAAGGGAAAAGGAGCGAAAGCGCATGAACCCGAGCATAACACACGCATATCGAACTGGATATAGTTGAACGAGCGGTTGGGGACGGTTTTCATAAGCTGTTCCATCCCTAATATATATGCGTGTGTGTATTTTCAAGCCATGCCAGGGGTGTGTGCGGGCATGGGATCAGAGATTGCATGACTGGTTGAAGAGTAAAGTTGACTTTTAAAAATTCATTACCAAAAAATGGCCAGAAGATGGCAAAAGTGCATCTATATCTACCACCTGCATGTACCAAATTTCTTTTGATACCCAGTTTTGCTGCTAAGCGTTGTCCTTAACTGGTTAATAGGTAGATGAAATTCAGTCTGGCATTTAGAGAACATTAAAACGCTATTTATCTGGCGACTTGAGCAAGAAACGAGAGGAGGAGGTACATGCTTTCCTAAGACCCTCCCCCTTCTTCTTTTGATTGGCTAATACTGTTGGTTTCAGGACATTCCTTTGTTACCATTGGCTGACAAGTGCAAGAGGGATTTCAATTGTTTTTTTTTTTATTTACTGTCAATTTATTTTTGAGTGATTGTTTTTTTACAGACGAGAAATTGCTTGGAGACGGAAATATTTTAATCCCTGTGTAATGTTAAGGTGATTTCTGTGTCGCTCGCTGATCTGGGTCTGATCAGCATTAACCTTCCCAACATGAGATCCAAGTTAGTGATTCAAACACATTCATCCTCAGTGGACACAGAAATATATCAGGGAGCTTGGATTTGTGATATTCTGTAAACGGGTTCATTACATTGTAAGTACAGGTGGTGGCATGGATGCATCCACCTGTCTTTAAGAAACATCAGCGGTTTCCAGCTGCAACAACCAGTTAATCTATCACACCCAAAATTACAATGCCAGCAGTCCCGCTGCCATAACTAATGGCAGGTCCTCTGGAACCTTTGGCAGCTGCAGTGGCATGCAGCTGCCACAAGGTGCCATTAAGTCAGCAGAGCACCTGCTGCATTTCTATTGCTGTTTATGGGCAAATGGTCTGCTATTGGCTGCTAGACTTCCTCACCAACAGACCTCAGTCAGCCCGGGTCGGACAGAACACCTCTGATGTCATCAGTCTAAGCACAGGCTCCCCTCAGGGCTGCGTCCTGAGCCCCCTGAAAAACACGCTGACACATGACTGCGTCCCCAGGTTCACCACCAATCACATGGTGAAGTTTGCAGACGACACCCAGTGGTGGGCCTCATCAGAGACGACAACGACCTGGACTACAGAGAGGAGGTGGAGCAGCTGGTGGACTGGTGCAAAGATAACAGCCTGATCCTGAACGTGGAGAAGACCAAGGAGATCATCTTTGACTTCAGGAAGAACCGGCCTAACCACGCTCCACTGGTCATCAGCAGCTCAGCTGTAGAGGTGGTCAACAGCACCAAATTCCTGGGGTGCACATCACAGACACCCTCACCTGGAATATAAACACCACCTGACTGGTCAAAAGGGCACAGAAGCGCATGTTCTTCCTGCAGAGGATGAGGAGAGCTCACCTGCCCCCCACTCCATCCTCACCACCTTCTACAGAAGCACCATAGAGAGCTGTTCTGACCAGCTGTCTCACTGTGTGGTGTGGAGGCTGCAGCGCCTCAGACTGGAAGAAGGTGAGAACTAGGGCTGCAACCAACGAATCGATAAAATGGATAAAAATCGACTTTTAAAAGCGTTGGCAACGAATTTCATCATTGATTAGTTGTGTGCGTACGACATGCGCCATCGCGCCGGTCTGTCACAAGCCGGTGGAAACGGCTTACCCCATCCCAACTCCTATTCTCCCACGCTTGGTGGCTCGCATGGGGTCCCTCTCAGCGCTGCGGAAGTCAGAGCCCCGCAGGATTGCAAATGGCGCACATGCGCCGGATTGACGGCGAAAATTGATCACTAATAATTGAAATATCCTGCACTGTAAAGCGAAAAAAGTCATAACATGCAACTTTTGTAAAACAAATGAACATGGCACACGGAAGGACCACTGTTATGATGCAGCACCTGAAAAGAAAACACGTTGGAGCCTTCGATGGCAGTGAAGAGAGCTGATCAACAGGGTGAGCGGCCATGTTTGTTTTTCAGGTAGCTCATCTGATGGTAAGCCGCCTTACCTTGTTAGTAGGTTACAGGACAGTGATAAGGTTGAAACACTTATTTTACTTTTAATTTCATTTGAATTAAGCAGCAGGTGTTTATATTTTCTTTTTATAAATAAATTAACTTGCAAATTATGAGGGCAAGGCTTTTAAAGTTTAAATCTTCTAACTAAAAGATAAAGTAGAAGATCCTGCAATTTATGGAGTAAAGCAGAATAAAAATCCAGCAAGATCAGTAATATGTCAATTAATTATATTTGCCACATTCCCATGTAAATATCCTGTCTTTTGGAGGATGTGTTTTTTACCACCCTAGTTCTCTCATTTTTATTCCAAATACAATTTATAATTTGAATCATTGCAGAGCTATTTTATCTCTATGGTTCAGTATTTTTCTCAAAGTAGCAACTTTAACTACTATACTTTCCTGTCTTAAAGGCAGAACTCTTCTGAAGTCTAAACAAAGCCTCATTTGTTGAAATGAAAGGGACTATTGTTTGAACCCCTTAGGAGCTTTTAAAAACAAAAATGCCTTTTTTGCGCTTTATGAAAAAAGTACCCTATATTTTGTTGATGTACAGCTACATTTCTCATGTAAGTTTGCGTAGTTTTAACACAAACATTTATTTTTTCATATTGCACCAGTACAGTTAATCATAAACTTGTACTTGTAATAAATTAGTTGCAGCCCTAAATGTATCCGGATACATTTCAGTATCGATACTTTTTTGAGTATCGATACTTTTGACAACCCTACAGGATACTGCATCATCCAGAGACTTTTGATAAATGCAGTTCGACTGTTGTCAACTACTGGACACCTTTAGCTATCATGTGAGGTGACCACCTCAGAACTTTGAAAACTAATCTTTAAACGTAGATCTACGTTCTGATGATCAATTTGATAGTGTAACGTCATGAGAAGTACCTAGCTTGGTTTCTGTAGCTAAATATTAGGTTGGAAGTGAACATAGAATTTATCTGGGGTGACCGACGATCAAAACTACTGAGTGTTTTACATGACAAATATGATTTCCTCAGTTTCTATTTATTTACACATAAAAGTTACTTAAACTGCCTGTTTATTTAAACACATTCTTCAAATTCAGTCATTTATCGTTACTACTCAGGAGTAAACATTTGTCTTTGATTATAGTAAAATCATATGAAAAAAGACAAAACTACGAGGCACAAAAGTATATTTAAGCAATCATAGATTTATTAGTCATATATGAAACCCTTTTGACCAATTTTTCAGATGGCGCCATTAACAAGCAGACAGAAGACCGGGATCAGCAGACAGCAAGTCAACTCAGACCCTGAAGCAAGAGTTGAATATATATATTAAGATAGAAACTCTGGGTAGTATTTCGTCTCATTAGGCCCGAGCAGCGACAGCACTGTGAAGGCCTAACTGTGGCAGGTAGGTAGATCTCTATGAATCATGAAAAAAGTCTCTTGGAGGTAGGCTCTAAAACCTACAGGAAGTCGGCCTTTTTGGGTCAAAAGCTGATTTTTGGCAATTTTTCAATTTTGTTGACGTTGAACTTTAATTATCTCCTCCAAGCGTATTTGACTTCAAACTTGGTGTATTTACAGATAAGACATGTGAGATAAAAGAATTATCTTTTTTTTTTTGTTAAGAAATTGGAAATGTAATAACTTTTACAAAAAAAATCCAAATCCTACCACGTTTGACAGTAATGAGGCCCTTTGGTTGCTTTACAATACTGACTGGTGAAATGATGACATCATCAAAGCCCCACCCCCTGAGGGAAGAAAGTCACTTTTTTCAAAAAAATCAGGCCCAAACCATGATTAGCCCAAGAATCATGAAACTTTTTACACATTTGTATCTTGTCAGCCCCTAAAAGAAATAACCTCTTGGAGCCATGGTCTAAACCCTACAGGAGGTCGGCCATTTTGAATCGTATTTTACCCTGTTGAAAAAGGATTGACCCATTTTCAAACAAAAAAAATAAATAAATCAGCCTTTTATCTAATGGAGCTGAAAGATTCAAAATAGGTTCCTTTCAGGGCTTTTTGTAAGTTGGTTAAAATGGCAGAGCCCTTCTTTGAAATCTGTCACTCTGATTTTGCAAAAGTTTGTGTTCGCCATCCGGCGTCTCAGAAGGGGGAAGCGGTGCAGCACCAACACTGTTTATAGTGGGGATGGTGTGCTGCTTACCTCGACTCGGAACGTTGTGGGTCGGTGGGGCAGAATGCTTCGATCTTCCCCAATCCCACCAACATGTCTTCCATTGAGGAAGCTGGGCCTGGGGACCCTGGGCTGGAGCTCTCCAATCTCTGGGACCGGTCGCCGAGGTGGTTAAAAGCTCCTCGGTGGCAGGGCCCCGGGTGGATATGAGATCCGCCGGAGTTCCCTCAGGGTCCTATGGATGTTAATGGGAGGTTGTGTTGGCTTACGCTGACTCTGCAGCATTGCATGGACATCAGGGGCAGTTTCCCTGGATTGGCAGACTGGGGTGGTGGGTCCCCTATTTAAAAAGGGGGACCGGAGGGTGTGCTCCACTACAGGGGAGTCACACTTTAAGCCTCCCCGGCAAGGTCTATTCGAGGGGGTGCTGGAGAGAGAGGGTCCGTCGGATAGTCGAACCTCGGAGTTCAGGAGGAGCAGTGTGGTTTCCGTCCTGGTCGTGGAGCAGCTGGACCAGCTCTACACCCTCAGCAGGGTCCTGAGGAGGTGCATGGGAGTTTACCCAACCAGTCTACATGTGCTTGTGGACTTGGAGAAGGCGTTCGACGGTGTCCCTCGCGGGGAGCCCTGTGGGGGTTCTCGGGGAGTAGGGGGTGCCGGGCCCCTTTGATAACGGGCTGTCAGGTCCCTGTATGACCGATTGTAAGTTCGGTGAGAGTTGGACTCCTCAGGGCTGCCCTTTGTCACCGATTCTGTTCATTACCTTCATGGACAGAATTTCTAGGCGCAGCCAAGGTGTTGAGGGATCGCTTTTGGTGGCCTTAGGATTGCGCCTCTGCTTTTGCAGATGATGTGGTCCTATTGGCTTCATCAGGTCGTGATCTGCAGCTCTCGCTGGATCGGTTACGCAGCCGAGTGTGGCGGCGGGATGGGATCAGTGCCTCCAAATCGAGGCCATGGTCTTGAGCCGGAAAGGGTAGAGTGCCTTCTCCGGGTCGGGGGGGTGTCCTGCAAGTGGAGGAGTTTAAGTATCTCGGGATCTTGTTCACTTAATGAGGGGAAGAAGGGCTGGGGGAGATCGACAGGCCCGGATTGGCGCAGCATCTGCCGTGAAAGCGAGGCGCCGTACCGGTCGCCGTGGTGAAGAGAGCTGAGTCAAGCAGCGAAGCTTTCGATTTACCTGTATCGATCGTTCTACTCATCTATGGTCATGAACTCTGGGTCATGACCGAAAGATCGAGATCCGGATACAAGCGGCCGAAATGGGTTTCCTCCATAGGGTGGCTGGGCTCTCCCTTAGAGATGAGGGTGAGAAGCTTCGGTCATCCGGGAGGGACTCGGAGTAGAACGCGCTGCTCCTCCACGTCGAGAGGAGCCAGTTGAGGTGGCTCAGGCATCTGGTAAGGATGCCTCCTGGGCGCCTCCCTGGTGAGTGTGTTCCAGGGCACGTCCCACCGGGGAGGCCCGGGGAAGACCCAGGACACGCTGGAGAGACTATGTTTCTCGGCTGGCCTGGGAACGCCTGGGAGTTCCTCCTGAGGGGCTAGAAGAAGTGGCTGGGGAGGGGGGAAGGTAGGCCTCCCTTCTTAGGCTGCTGCCCCCCGTGACCCGGACCCCGGATAAGCGGAGAAAGATGGATGGATTGTGTTCTTAGGCAATCTTTGGCCATGTGAACAGAAAATCAATCAGCCCCGAGCGATGCTCTTTCCAAGAATTATAAAATTTGGCACACATCTGCAAACGCCCAGTAGCTAAAAAAAGTTGAATTGGAGCCATGGTCTAACCCCCACATAGTTGGCCATTTTGAATCAAACAACAAGAAAATCATTTGCTAAAAATATTTCTAAACAAAAATCAGCCGCTTGCCCAAAAGAGCTAGAATTAAATAATACATTCCTTTAATTGCTGCTTGTCTGGTGGTAAACATAACATAGCTCTTCTTTAAAGTCCGTCACTCTGATTTTTTGAGTTTGTGTTCACAGGAAATTGTTATTTTTCAAAAAGTTTTAAAACAATCCAAGCCAAAGTTATACCATAGTTATACCATACTTTGAACTGTTTAGTATATATATATATATACACACACACACACATATACACAAACACACTGTAAAAATGTCCACAGCTGCATATTAATTATACATTATAATTAGGCATATATTAATTATACATTATTCAGAGGCATCTATTTATGATTTAAAAAGAACACTGTACTATACAGTATTTCTTTTATGTTTTTATATTTGTTCATACCGTTTCGTGTTTTACTTTTTTTTCTTCTTTACAGCCCTTTGTTCAGCTGTGGCTGTTTTTAATTGGTTAACAAATAAAATTGGATTGGATATTTATTTTAACTCTGTCACTTATTCTATTATTTTTATAAACTTTATTTATAAACTGATGTGTAATCTGTTGCTGCTGTAACTCCACTATTTCCCCACAGTGGGCCAACAAAGGGAGTTTCTATTCTATGTAGTGTATATCTGCTGTTTATTTAGTAATGTCTTCCAAAGCTCTGATGCCTTCATGAAGTTCTCCCTCCAGCCCTGATGTCAACAGTCTGTTGATTTAAACTAAACTCCGCTGCAGTGCTGAGGCATCCTTCTACTGTTCTGCTTAAAGCAGCAGGATGACCTCCCCAAGATGGCGACCGTGACGTCTGCGCCGCGGCAGTCAATGCGGGGTCTCTCCTTATATATATGTCTATGGTAGAGACGGTTTTCTCCGATTGCAGTGAACTAGGAGCGAAGAAGAGGTTTAACCGGAGCAAATTACTAACTTAACCGCAGTCATTAAAACCCAATGCTAGAAGTGAGCGAGCTGACCGTCGTAAGATGGCCGCCGACCAGAACTTAGCTTTAGCTTAGCATGTTGATCTCCTCTAAGCAGTTTTCCAATCAGATGAGGCTAAAATCCACAGTGTGCATCATCAGGGGAATCGTTTCTATCAGGTGTTCCTACCTATCCGGTGTAAGAATGATCTGGGGATCCTGGTGAAATCCAGCAGTAGATGTTGATCGTCCATCTTTTCCTCCGAATTGACCAAACTCCCTTTAAACTCCGTGGATGTTTCTTCTCAGTAGGAGTTAACTGCTCGGTGATAAACTCTCCTTGAAGCTGGACTGAAGACATTCTCACTGCAAACACTCCCCAGATTATCAGCCTCTCTACAATGACTCCACACACAAGCTAAGCTAATGCTGCTAATGCTACCCGATCCCTACCAGCAGCTCATTGCGCATGCGCACCATCATCTGCATCCGGGTCACTCTCAAATTTATTTTGAAAATTTTATTCTTCTTCTTATTCTTCTTATTCTTATTAAATAACCCTTTTCCATCACCCCAAAACAGTAAGCGTACTAAACTATAATGTGTTATACGTTAATAATGTATTTCCTGAGGAACCAAAAACCTTATTTAGCTTTACTAAACTATCAATCGCCTCTGCCCGATCTCCACCGGAAATGATATCATACGCTATTAGCGGGAGCTAACTTTTTTCTGTTTTCGGCTCTGTTCGAAAACCTAGGACGTGTCCTCCAATTACGCGGTCAACCTCGACTGGATTCGCCCGAAGTCCTCTGGAAAAAATATCATACGCTGATTCCGGGAACTAACTTTACTCAAAATTAAAAGTAATAAAGTACAGGCTTGTAGATTTACTAGAGTAAAGTAAAGTACAGACCACTTTTTTTCAAAAATTGCCTGCATTTTAAATGGAAGTACTGCCAATTAAACTAGATCTCCGTTGTGTTCAAAGTCAATCAAGTACAGGCTTGTCCAATTTACTATGCTAAAGCCATAGCCAGTAAAAGCTGAAATGATTTTGCTATTGAATGCACGCCCGCCTCGTATTTTATCTTGTAGTGGTCGCGTCCAATGCAAGCTAGATCTATCAATTAGATTGAATTTGGTAATGATGGCGGTGAAAAATAATACTATGCTAACGCCACCGCCAATTGCTGAAATGATTCAAAACCAAAGAAATGTACCAATCTGTCGACTAAAATGTAGTGGTGCGTCAAATGCAACGTGAGATTTGTGTAAAAATGTTATGGGTGAATTTGTCATTGATAAAAATAAATAATAACGGGTAACTCCATTGAAATGATTCAAAACTAAAGTACTTGGCCACAGTTTTGAGAAAGTTTGTGTAGAAAGTTCCCATATTTGATGTAAAAAAATGTATGGAGAAATAAAAAGTCACTGCATGAAAATAAGTAGTAAAGTAAAGTAAAATATCAGAAAAATCTGATTTTCGTACAGTTAATGAAGTATTTGCAACTTCGTTCCTTACCAGCAGCTCATTGCGCATGCGCACCTATATCTGCAACCGGGTCACTGCATGAAAAGTGAGATTTTTGTCCCCGTAAACTCCCGCAGATCTCCCTTATTTTTATTAGTTATTGTTAATTTGCATACCTAAATAACTTTTTTTTTCCTCATTGCGCAAGCATTAAGCATACATCTGCATCCGGGTCACCCTCGAAAGGTTTATAATGCATTAGCTTAGAAACTAAGAACCTTAAAATCTTTTCTTCATTATTGTTATTTTAAATCCGCCCGATCTCCACCGGACTTTTTTTTTCACTCTACTTCCAGGACCTAACTTTTTTTTATTATTAACTATTAATATAATTACCATCACTGCATGATAAGTGAGATTAGCGTCCCGTAAACTCCGAACCTCTCCCTGATTTAGGTCAGTTATCGACGGTGCAACCAGCTTGTGGCGTTGTGATGCGGTGGCCGGGCGGACTCTGGCGATATGTGGAGGAAGCCTCAGCTTTTTTTTATTATTATCATTATTATAATAACCATCACTGCATGAAAAGTGAGATTTTCGGCCAGGTAAACTGGCCCGAATAACCTCCCTGATTTTCGGCAGGAAACGCACTATTCTCAAACAAATGTGACGCTTGTCGCGCCACAAATTGTCATGAAACGGACTCCTGGACCATGCGCCGAGCAGCAGATCAGCCTTACGGTAATGGCCGGAACCACGCTGCTTGAATGCAGCAAAATCATTTCATTGATTGGTCTGGTATATATATATACCTATATATATATATATATATATATATATATATATATATATATATATATATATATAAATCGCATATATATATATATATATATATATATATATATATATATAGTAGTGTAGGATAACATAAATATACAGTATATGAATAAATAAATATATGAATATATATAAATATATGAAGATAAATAAATGTTGTTCCCTTAGGCAGTGTTTCCCAAAGATTTTCTTCTGGGCCCCCTTTGGATTACAATAAAATTTCCCTTTAACCCCACGACCCAAAAAATCAACTGGGCATACACAGCGTTCAACCAGATATAATAAATCTATGCATATTTTTTTTTTTCCAAACCTACACTGAGGTTTATTTCACACTTCAGGTTGCAACAATATATACTATACCATATTTACATTGGAACACTTTTGTGTAACTGTATTTTTTCTAGTTCTATACTGTAGATTAGAAGAGGATTCTTTGTTGTCTGTGTTATTTTAAACATATTTCTTTTTTGTTTGTAACATTATTAAACTTTGCTATAATCTATACATTAAAAAGCCTCTGTGCAAATGGGTGAAAACATTGAACAGCTCCTAAGAGAGTTTTTTGTACTTTAACCCTCCCATCTTTTCAGTGGCTGTAGTGAGCCTGCTGTTTGCTGTAGATCTTCTCTCAAATCTGGGTTGCAGTGTCACAACTGTCCATTATGCTCAGTCAAGCAAGCGCCGCTTGCTTTTTTCATTTATCCACACCGCTTCCCGCCGCCTCTTTATAGAATGGCATTGCGCTTCCCTGAGGGGCTAACACACTTGGGAACCACTGTCCTACACTACTACACTATTATTAGGCTACCATCAAGGACATGAATGAATTTATACAGGAAATTAACATTTGCCAGGAAGATATTTATGCAAAGAAAGAGCTTTATTAAAACAAACACAACTATATACAACGCGGCGAGGATCTGCCCACACATGCGTATCCAAAAATTACAACTCTGTGAACGGTCCGTTTGCTTCCTCACCGGGGTTGGAGGTAACTGGCAGCATTCCCTCCGAGGCAGGTCCGATGTGCAGACGCCTACTGTATGCGTGGCCCTGTACTTCGGCATCGCTTCTAACGGGACTGCAGCTTAACACAGAGTTCAGGAGATCCGGCCTACTGAAATGACGCAAGGCGACCGTACAATCCATCCAGAGACACACGCCAACGACGCCATCTTCTTCGTCCAGATATGAGGTCGACGGTGGCGGACTTCCAGAGTTCCACTTCCTCATCAGCTAGCACACTCTGCCTCGATTCCAGCAGCTGTAAAACTATGAATCAGCACTATGCGATGGGATGCACTGTGTGTGGACACCACACATCTATCAATGCACCTGGAAAAAATAGTCACCAAATAAAGTCTTACCCTCTTTCTTCTAGCTCGACCTCCGAAGCTGAATGCTTGGCAGCTTCCAAGACGCAACGCAGTTCGCTGGCTGCGTATATCTGAAGCTCCTGCGTACCGTCTCATAATACGCCTTACAGGCAGCTGGAAAACAATTAAATGAGAGTGGTATGAATAATAGGAGGTCACCGCCTCATTATGAGGCGAGATTAGTCTGTGAAAACAAAATGTACAGTTATGATCGGGTATCCATCCGTATCTATTTCATTTTACCACAGAATGAATAAGCATATTCTTTATCTCTTACCTTTGCTCCGGTTCATAAGCGCCTGCAATTTGTCTCAGAGTTGTTACCCAAGGCGGTACTGCTTCCTGTGTGAATCACAAAATATACACTTTAATAAAGCTTGCAGAAACGGCATGCTATTAGCTGTAGCTTTAGGCTAGGGCTGTTTTTAGCATAGCTAGCTATTAGGCTGCTTTTAGCTTAGCCAGCAGTAATCGAACATATATTTAACGCTAGCTTCTTTGAGTTCGTCAGCCCACTGATAGCAATCAGCAGTTTCTTCTCGTCAGTCTTTGGACGGGCTGAAAGTTGTGGATCGCGTCCAAGAGGAGTTGAAGGCGAGTTGAACGGGGGACGTCCTCCAGCCATTGATCACGTACCAGCAAAATCCAAACAAAGGAACTGGAGATAAAGTTCTTCTGACAAACATGTCTGCTTGCCCATAAGCTCACGACGTCATTGTTACGAGCAGTCGAAGGCTCGTCAGGCTCCTCCAATCACATACGAGGTCATTGTTATACGGATGTTTTTTTTTGTTTTGCTTTTTTTTTTTTTTTTGCTTTTGTGGCAATTCCGTGTAACAATACAGAGTAATTCAAACATCAAACACACAGATACACAGCAGTTGGTGACATTATAACTTAAAAAAAAAAATATAGACATAGAATGTAAAAAATGAAATAAAAATAAAACAAGGGAAACAAACATCTAAATAAATAAACAAATAAATAAAATAAACATAAAATAATAATAGTTAGGGGTTTACATTGAGTTTATGGTCATTTACAAACGTGTATAATTTTATACCATTTTTCTTCTTCATAAATATAAAATTAAGACTGAAAATACAAACAAAGTTCTTTAAGAAAAACTTTGAAGTTTGGCCTGGTCCTCATGTATTTGTTTTTGTTAATGTAAAATTTCCCCATCATGAGTAACACATTAAAGGCTAGGTCCTGCAGCTTATCTGTCATTTCTAGTCCAGACAAAACATTCTCTTTGTCCAGATGAGAAGGAGAATCAAATTTAGATGAACACCAGAAGCAGAAATCTTCCCAGAAAACTTTCACGTACATACAATCGTAAAAGAGGTGACCAACAGTCTGAATTTCACATTCACAGAAGGTGCAATCATTTTCTTCAAAAACCAAAACGGAGCCTCAGAAATTCCTTGGAAGGATAAATGTCAGTGATTATTTTGAAATGGACTTCTTTAACCTTTGGAGCAACAGAAAACTGTAGATATTTATTCCGCAGTTTTCCCACTTTCTCTTTTGGAAAATGCTTGGAGATTAGGTTTCTGTGGGATGTATCGGGATGAAATTCCTTGACAAACAAACTACGTATTACATTGTTTGTCAGCTTTTTATCAATAACAGACTGACCGTTCAGTAACAGAGAGGGAAGTTTTACCTGGACATGGTTTAGGAGTAGGTTACATGGCATTATGGTCAGAGGCTGAGGAAGGGCTTTGATTAATATATTATATTGTTTTCTGTTATTTATTTTGAATTTAGAGCAAAGAGTTTCAAAAGGTAAAAAATTCCCTTTGTCATCAAGAATGTGCATTATCGACCATATACCACTTTCTAGCAAGCTCTTGTAAAATAAAGACTTGTTCCTGAATAGGACATATCAGGAGTTCCATAGTGGGGTGTTATGAGGACTAAAATTATGCTTAAACATTAGTTTCCAATAAAGTAAGACGCGTTGATGAAAAGAAGAAAGTTTAACTGGAAGTTTCTTCAAAATCACATTTAAGAAGGAAGTTAATTCCTCCTAATTCTATAAATAATTTGGAGGGGATATGAAACCAAAAACTATTTTCATTTTTCAGAAAAGATTTGAGCCAATTCATTTTAATCATTCTGTCTAAACATTCAAAGTCTATTGCTGTAATGTAATGGAACTATTTTATGTGTAAGGTTACATTGGAGTTCTAGAACCAGGAAGTGATTTATGCAGTAGAGACGTTAGAGCAGAAAACACACTGTTCAGCAACCCGAGAATGTGTTGGTGTTATGTTCAACATTAATGACGTTCAAATGCAATACCGGTGACATCCTTGACTCGACATAACACAACATGGTGTCAGATGACGTCGGAAGATGGCAAAGTTTCCACCTCCAGAAGCCTATGATTTTTCACGGCCGGAGCAGTGGCCTGAATGGCGGCAGCGATTTCAGCGCTACCGGGTTGCCACGAAGCTAAACCACGAAGACGGCGAGGTCCAGGTCTGTACGTTGCTTTATTCTCTCGGGAAGGAAGCGGAACAAGTGTTCAAGACGTTCACATTCGAAGAAGGGGAAGAGGAAGAGGAGTATGAGATAGTTTTAAACAAACTAGACAACTACTTCGTACCCAAAGTGAACACGATACATGAAAGAGCTTGTTTTCATCAGCGCGCTCAGAGGTCGGGGGAGACCGTGGAGGAATACATAAGAATTCTCCATGAGTTAGCAGACACCTGTGATTTTGGCCGCGTTAAAGAAGAAAATATCCGAGACAGATTGGTCATAGGAATACTTGACAAAGAAATGTCTGAGAAGCTGCAAATGATGGCTGACTTAACCCTCAGAGCAAGTAAAACAGCACGTAAGCGAGCAAGGAGCTAATGCTTGTGCTAACCTGAGTGAAGTGGCTTACAAGCAACAACAACACCGAGAGAGGCTGACACACAGCGAAAGCCATGCAAACAAAGCACAGAACACAGGAGGAGTCAAACAAAACACTATCAAAACGTTAATAAAGGTTGCAAGTGCACAAGATGTGGTCGAGTACTAGCCTGGCGTAGTCCGACTCAATTCTAGTCAGAATATGAGTCTGATACTGCTCCATAGAGCTGTGATTATGGGGCGTGTTTCTGAGCGAACCAGGAAAAAATGCCTCTGCACTCAATTGTATAGACCACCACAACCAATAAGAGCAGCGGAGTGCGTGACGTATGTTAAGCGATGCATAGTTGTTGTCAACAAAATCAAAGCGTGCAGTTACAGGCCTATAATAAGAAGATGAGCCTTGATCGCATTTCTCTGTTCCTCTTTTAAAATTAATTTGCTGTCGATATATTCTAGAACAGACCACAATAGCAGAATCTACTCACCCCAACTCTCTAGCGGCAGCCATTGTTGTTGTCACCCAAGCACGCTTTGGTCACGTGGTTGATTACATTACTGTCCATCATCTGTCCATCATCGTATAAAGCCTGCCCTGACAATTTGATTGGCCCGCCTAATATTGTGCTAGCATACTGCGCGCTACTGTTGAGCAATGCCAGACTGAACTTCCCGACCTCAAACCTTGTGGGCGGGACTAAGTTCGGAATGGCACCCAGTGCTAGTCGAGTACATGCAAAGAATGATAAATGTCCTGCTAGGAATGCTGAGTGCAGAAGCTGTAAAAAGCTGGGTCATTTTGCGGTCGTTTGTCGCTCCCGTGTGGTCAGTGAAGTTACTGCACCTAAAAGGAACATTGAAAGAAATACGACTTACTTTCTGGGAGGAGTCACAGACGTGGAAGATTCTTCAAAAGCTTGGACTGTAAACCTGCCAATTCAAGGTTCTCATATCGTCTTCAAAATTGACTCAGGGGCTGATACAAGTGTTATACCATCAGAGACATTTGAAGCTTGCCTTTAAGCCAAAACTAAGAAAACCAACAAACAAACTAGACAGCCCTGGAGGCAAACTGGATTGTATGGGCTATTTTATAGCCTCTACAATGAGGAAAGGCAAAAGATTAAGATTTAAAATCAATGTGATTAAAGGACCCCAATGCAGCCACCTCCTGAGTCGTAATGTTGCAGTTACCATGGGCCTGATAAAACGCATGGAAGAAATAAGAGCTCCAGCACAAATCAGTGAATCCTGCCCTGATGAAATTGGAAGGCTGAAAATCAAACCTGTTAAGATCACTCTAAGAGAGGGTGCAGCTCCTTATTGTGTGACAACAGCAAGGAGAGGGTCAGTTCCCATGTTACCAAAAGTGAAAAAAGAACTGAATCGTATGGTAAACTGTGGAGTGATTCAACCAATTTCAGATCCAACAGAGTGGTGTGCTCCAATGGTGCCCGTGCCAAAGAAAAACAAAGAACAAATTAGAATCTGCGTCGATTTGAAAGAGCTAAATAAAGCAGTCAAAAGGGAAAAGTATGTCCTACCAACGGTGGATGACATCTTGCCTAAACTGGCAGGCGCCAAAGTGTTTTCACTGTTAGATGCTGCAAGCGGATTTTGGCAAATACCACTTGATCCAGAAAGCACCAAATTAACAACCTTTATAACCCCATTTGGTAGATACTACTTCAACAGGCTACCATTTGGTATTACTAGTGCCCCGGAGATATTTCAGCGTGAGATGACAAAACTCTTGGAAGGACAAGAAGGAGTAGCAACATACATGGACGACATACTCATTTATGCAGACACTCCAGAGCAACATGAAGTGAGACAAAAAAAAACAAACACTGGACACACTTAAGGAAGCAGGGTTGAGGTTAAACCATGAGAAATGCCTCCTACGTCAGAAACAACTCCATTATCTTGGACACTGTATTGATGAACATGGCATAAGGCCAGATAAAGCCAAAGTCAATGCAATCACAGAACTTGAACCACCAAAGAATGTTTCCGATCTGAGGAGGATTCTTGGAATGATTCACTACTTGGGCAGATACCTACCAAATCTTTCTGAGGTCACAAAACCTCTCAGTGATCTGCTTAAAAGTGATGTGACTTGGACTTGGGACACCGCTTAAGCAGAGGCATTTAGTAAAGTGAAAAAACTTGTTACAAAGTCACCAGTCCTCGCATTCTATTATGTAACCAAACCGACTGTTGTCAGCACAGACGCTAGCAGTTACGGTTTAGGGGTAGTTTTACTTCAAGACCATAATGGACAGGTAAAACCAGTGAGCTTTTGTTCCAGAACACTCACCGATGCCGAGCAACGATATGCTCAAATTGAAAAGGAATGTCTTGCAGCAGTCTGGGCATGTGAGAAATTCAGCACATACCTTTATGGCCTGAACTCTTTCACCTTGCAGAGCAACCACAAGCCACTGATACCTCTCATAAACAGCAAAGATCTTCATTCAGTGCCGCTTAGATGTCAGAGACTTTTGCTGAGAATGATGCGGTACAACCCCACAGCTGTGTACGTGCCAGGGAAGAACTTTTGGTAGCAGATACCCTTTCACGCCACCCACAGGCGTCCACATCACATGAAATCGCAGAACTGCTGGAGGAAATGGAAGCATCTGAAGATGCAACACAACGCTCTTGGCCTATTTCTCCTACCAAGCTGGATTTAATCAAACAACACACACAGCAGGATCTGACCCTTCAAACAGTGCAAACCTTTTTGCAGACAGGTTGGCCTAAAAACTCAAATAAAGTGCCAGAAGGTGTGAAGCTATATTATGCTAACAGACATTCTATCACCATGTCAAAAGGCCTGCTTCTGTATAATGACAGAATTGTTATACCACAACAGCTAAGACCTGAGATTCTGCAGCGCATTCATGATGCACATCAAGGCATTGTGAAATGCAGAGAAAGAGCCAAATGTAGTGTTTGGTGGCCAGGATTAAGCAGTGAGATAAGACAAATGGTTACTGCTTGTGCAAACTGCCAAGAGTCAAAACCCACTCAGCGGAGAGAACCATTGCTTACTACCACACTGTCTAGTCGGCCATGGTTAGCTGCAGACATTTGTGAGCTTAACAAACAGAACTACTTAGTTGTAGTCGACTACTTCTCCCGTTATATTGAGTTAGCCCACCTCAAAAACATGTCAAGAGTGATCACAGTTGCTAACCTGAAAAACATTTGTGCAAGATGGGGTTGTCCAAATGAACTGGTTACCGACAATGGTCCTCAATTCTCAGGAAGACTCTTTGAACAGTTTGTGAAGGACTATGACATTAAGCATATTACCACAAGTCCTCACTACCAACAGGCAAACGGTTAGGCCGAGAGGGCTGTCCAGACGGCAAAAAGGATTCTGAGACAGACTGATCCATTTTTGGCCCTGATGATTTACAGATCAACTCCCATTCAAGCAACTGGTGTGAGCCCAGCCCAACTTATGCTAGGTAGACAGATCAGAACCACGATACCGATCTTTGAAACAAAGTTGCAGCCTGCATGGCCGGATCTACAGCTCGTCAGGTCAACTGATGCGAAGACAAAAGAAAACTATGTGAGGAACTACAACAGCAGACATAGTGCCAAACCACTACCAGAACTCCAACCAGGACACAGTGTTTCAGTGAAACTGGACATTAAAAAGGGATGGACAGAACCAGCTACTGTTCTACAAAAGTGTGATTCACCGCGATCATACCTTGTCCAGACTGAGTCAGGAGTCTTGAGGAGGAACCGCCGACACCTGAGACCCATCCTCAGTAACCCACCTATTCCTGCAACAGATGGACTGCCACAGGTTCAGAGTGAAAATGAGCTACACCCATCTTCCTCACCTGTAGAACCAGGGTGTGACTCTCCGGACCCGGTTCTTCTTAGCTTACCTGGGACTCCAGTTCGTACGACTTCCAGTGGCAGGGTTGTTAAATTACCTAAAAGATACTCTGATTACACCAACTGAAGAAGTTATTCAGCTATTTTGACTTATGCAATTACAGGCATAATTTTGAGGTTATTCTGAGAAGGTTCTGTTGGGCTTGAGTTAGATATTTTACTTCAGCTAAGGCTAATATAAAAGGAAAAGCATTGGATGTTTGAAAAAGAAAGACCTGTGTTTGGAATTTCATGCTGTTTAAAAAAAAGAGAGAGATAACCGACTGTTAATTTTTTACTTTGTCTTAAAAGACTCAAAGAAAGGGTGATGTAATGTAATGGAACTATTTTATGTCTAAGGTTACATTGGAGTTCTAGAACCAGGAAGTGATTTGTGCAGGAGAGACGTTAGAGAGACGTTAGAGCCGAAAACACACTGTTCAGCAACCCGAGAATGTGTTGGTGTTATATTCAACATTAAAGATGTTCAAATGCAATACCGGTGACATCCTTGACTCGACATAACACTACAATTGCTTTAAGACCTCCATCATTATACTCTTTAACCATTGCTCCTTTCCTAATATAGTGTGTCTTGTTTTTCCAGATAAAGTTGAAGTTAATTTGATGTATAGCTTTAATTGCATGTTTAGGAAGGGATATGGAATAAGCTGGATAGATAAATCTTGAGAGACATTCAATTTTTGTAAGGAAAGTTCGACCAAAAATTGATATGTCACGTTGAGACCACAAATTTAAGTTAAGTTTACATTTATCTAAAATATTTCAACAGTTTAGTTTTTCCAGTGATTTATTGTCTTTGGTGATGTGAACACCAAGATATTTCACGGCAGATTTAACAGGGATGTTATGAATGGCAGTCTGGGAAGAGTCGTGTATCGTCGCGTCTATCATGTAAACATGGCTTCATCCCCATCCGGACAGACATTTTTATGGAAAGCCAATAGAAGTTTGGGGCTTGCAGGGAACAGACACGTCATACCCAGCATCATTTCTGCCAGTTGAGCGCATTGCTAGAAGATGTGTGGTTAATACATCCTCTGTGCATTTAAGTAAGACCAAAGAAAAAGTCACGGTAGTCATGCCACTATGCACAGTAGTTGAGCTCTAGGAGACTGTGATCTCTGCAGACCCCTCATTCTGATTCTAATGTTGTTTGCATGGAATGCACATTTTACCTTGCTGATTCTGATTCACATTTTACCAACTGATTCTGATTAAAACTAATTTTTGAAATAAATTATTTTGTGTATTTTTTACATAACATTTGCCATTGCTAATGGCATACACAGTAATCTAACATACTTTAATTAAATAAAGCAATTCAAGCTAAAATGTAAGAGTCTATAATTAGGTCATACTGAGCCTGATCTATTTGTACCATCTATTTGGGGGATATTTATTGCCACACTTTGGGCCACTTAATACCAATTTAGCATCAAATAAATGAGGCAGCCTACCTCAGCATTGTTTCTGACCTTATGTCCTTATGACCACAGTGTACCAATCTTCTGATGGCTGCTTCCAGCAGGATAATGCGCCATGTTATAAAGTGCATCATTTCAAACTAATTTCTTGAAACTTTTCCACTTAAGTAATTGTGAATTAAGCATATTGACAGACAACATTTTATTTTTTATCTTAAATGCAATTTTTTTAATAATTACTGCTCTAAATGTATTGTTGGGATCCTCAGGCTTGCCCACCAGAGGGCGCCGAGGATCCTCTTCTGCTCTCTTTGTTTTTTCCCTTAGGTTTGGAGTTACTGTGGGGATCTGGAGATTACCCTCTGTCTCCAGCAGGATGCGCTGTGGGTCTTCTGGAGCTGGAACTTTCCTGCACACCTGTTCCTAATCCTCTCATTAGAAGACCTCTCCTTTATAAGCTCCTGCCTGACCTTGATCCCACGCCGCAGTGTTGATCTTAGTTGGTTAGCTTCCTGAACCTCTGTTTCAGATGAATCTTTGTTATCTCTAATGTGAGATCAGATTCTAATTCTTCCTTGTCTCTGCCTCACAGGAATCCTGTCTCTTCGTGAAAGCTCTGGATGAGCTTAACTGTCTCTCGTGAAAGCTGTCTCTTCTCTTCGAAAGCTCTGGATGAGCTTAACCTCCTGTCTCCTTCGTGAAAGCTCTGGATGAGCTTAACCACCTGTCTCCTTGTGAAAGCTCTGGATGAGCTTAACCACCTGTCTCCTTGTGAAAGCTCTGGATGATGAGCTTAACCACCTGTCTCCTTGTGAAAGCTCCTGGATGAGCTTAACCACCTGTCTCCCTTGTGAAAGCTCTGGATGAGAACTGTCTCTCTGGCAACCTGTCTCTGGCCTGCAGCTCTGGGAGAGTTGCATCATAGGAAGCCAGTCCCAAGCCTGACGCTCTAGGAAAGCTAACCTGCTAATCTGCCCTGGTGAGCCAACCCAAGAAGTCTACGTGGATGCTACCTGTCGACTCCCCTGTGGAGTTTCCCTAAGAGGTTCCCATGTGGATTTCCCCTGTTGTTTCCCTGCAGTGAGCTGGAAGCTCAAATCCAGCCATCTCCCTTTCCCCGCACAGACCCCAGCGAATCAGTCCCCTGCCTGAACTGTGATTCATGTGCTTGAGCCTTTAATAAACTCTTTGGACTTTTACCAGTGCCTCCGTGTGTGTTCTGCATCTTGGGCTTACTCTCTGTGACACCCATCATGACATGTATTGCTCTGTCAGCTAAAGATCTGTTTTGGTCTCTATACTTTAATTAAATAAATCAATTCAAGCTAAAATGTAAGAGGCTATACTGAGCCTGATCTATTTGTATCAGAGATTTTCTTACCTTTTAGAAAAATGTCACTTGGGGTAAAACCCCCTGCAACCCTGATTTGCATTTGTATAGCTCACAGCATTTTCATATTTTACATGTTAAAGCCTCCCTAGAATTCCATGGGGAGGCATGGGGGTAACACTGCCTAAGAAAGTGCACGTCAATTTCTGACAATTTATGGGAGTTTTCGGCGAAGCCTGCAAATTGCAAACTGCCGCTAACCTGAAGTTCCACGACAATCTACAGTGCCGCGCCATTGCGATAGAAATCCCACTTACTTTTCATGCAGTGTATACCCTCACACTATGAATGTTACAGCTATTAATACAAATGGATAAAGACATATACATTAGAATTTAACAACAGCATAATCAAACAATCTATCCCTGTGCATGTGGGTACAAACATTTATTGTACCACTGCTTTCCTCAGCAGAAAAGACATAATATTAAACTTAATTTGGGCCTAGAGAGCATAAACTACTAATGCAGCTTTCAGCTCCTGGGCTCAAGGCCATGATTTCAATTGACCTAAAAACATGCATGTTTTTTGTTTATCATTGCCATTATGTAGGCATTGTTTGTATATAAAGATTCTTTGTTTTTATTGTTCATTAGTCCTTTACATTCATTTTGTTCTCTAAGTTATTTATCTTGAATGGCAACAACCTGTTTTTGTTGTGTTGGCAACAGTTTAAGGTGGTCAGAACATCATACTGGTGAAAGTTTTTTAAATGAAACGTCCCAAAATTCAAACAAGCCATGACTACACAGGGCTTATATTGTGTATGTAGAATTCTAAAGAATTCTAATGCAAAAAAATTGAAGACTGCATTGTAATGTTTAGTAATCCCGGTAGCAAACTCATAATACAGATCAACATTGTCTTTGTTCCTGGTGCTTCTCCTGTTCTGGTAAAAAAAACATATGCCCAACCCCGATTAATGATGGTCCTACACCACCTCATATACTTAAAGGAAATAAAACCTCGAACAATAATTAAATGAGATAAAGAAACCACCCAAAAACTAAAATTATTTACCTAAAAATAAAGTGAGTAAATGACCTCAAAATAATCTGGTATGGTTATTGTGGGTAAGAAGGGGGGCTTTGATGAACCTAGTCTTTCCATCATTTCAACATCCACAACACACAAT
Organism: Cyprinodon brontotheroides; assembly: GCA_018398635.1. Taxonomy (NCBI): domain Eukaryota; kingdom Metazoa; phylum Chordata; class Actinopteri; order Cyprinodontiformes; family Cyprinodontidae; genus Cyprinodon; species Cyprinodon brontotheroides. The sequence continues at coordinate 872,385 of JAGKQL010000018.1, forward strand.
ATATGTCTTCTTCTTTTTCAAATTAAGTCACTTTTGCTTCTCCATAAAACTAGGTTGTCTTTCATTCAACGTCTTCACTACATGACCAAATAGATCATGCAGATTAATGTTTGTGTTTCTTCATGCTGTCAGAGCCCTCTTTAAAGTTGTAGGGTACAATCCGGACACCTGGGATGAGTATATTGATGACCATCATGTTTGGAATTAGAACAAAAAAACAGATGACCACCAAATACTCTCCTTTCTTCATGATGTTTGGCAGAGAGGCTCGTTACCCATTGCAGATTCCAGAGCAGTTAATGGTTGGTATAAGTTCTACCAGTTACAAAAACCATCATAATTACAAATAATGCTCTTTATTAAATTCAGTTTTACTTAAGAGCTATCAAGGAATTGACTTTAATTTTATCAATTTAGAAGTTTTTCTGTCTGTAATATGTTCTTTTATAAAAAATTACAGTTGTCAGATTTGTTACAGCAAATTTGTTTCGTTGAACAGGTGGACAGCAGTGTGGAAAATCTTGTCGGACAAGAAGAGGTGGCACTTGACATTGAAAAATGGAAGTCATTCTGTACAATGTCAGCAAAGCACAAGAAACGATGAAGAAAAGGATGAAAAGCAGAACAAGCACTAAAACGCTTAAAGTTGGTGACAGCGTCTTGAGAGCCAACATAAGAAGCCAACAAAGAAAAGGAGGGAAGCTTGAGGCCAACTATCTAGGACCATTCATTGTAATATCAATCCAGGACAAAAGCGCAGACATTAAGGATTCAAATGGTGTCATATTCGAAAAAGTAAATGTAGATCATCTTAAACTGGTCAAAATCCCAACAGCAAGAGTGCCACACTGGGGTTTAAAAAAAAAGGGACAAAGTGCTACTCCCCCTGCTTCTCTGGCCAGTGCTTCTCCACCACATGCATCTTCTCCTGCCCCTGCATCCCCTCCACTGCTTTCATTTGCTGCCACTGCTGCACCTGCACCATCCCAATCTCCTCCACCATCCCCATTTGCGGCCACTGCTGCACCATCCCCATCTCCTCCACCATCCCCTTTCCCGCCCCCACTGCATCTCCTCCACTACCCTCAGCTGCTGCCACCGCTGCTCCTCCACCATCCCCTTCTCCTCTACCCCATGCATCTCCTCTATCATGCTCAGCTGCTGCCAACGATTCTCCTTCAAAATCTGAGTCTTTTCCGAAGTACAGCAAAGCAGATGCAGAAAAATGTATGAAGAAAAACTTCTGTCATTCTGGGAATATATTCTTTGTAGTTTGTCTTTAACTTTTTGGTGTAATTTAAATAATAATAGTTATATTTTTGAACAAATGTAAATGAAAATTTACAGCTAATGTTTACATTTTAGTTTTCTATGTAGATGCATAGGTAACACTTTCTTTTACAGTACATCAATAAGCATGTAATAACAGGTTAGTCACACTATATTACTAGGTAACAATAAAAACTTTATTTGGTAATTACCCCCAATGTATGTATATAATATCAAAGTAATTCCCTGCATGTTTCATTGCTATGTAACAATGAAGACTTTTGCTGGGTAATTACCATAAGGTTGTAGTTAACATAATGTTTCTATTATTGCCCACCACCTACCAATGGCTTACAAAGTAAGTTTTAACCTATGATCAGGTAAATAAAGCATTATGTAGAGGCAAGGATTAATTTTGTCATGTCTCTAAGGGTAGGCTGCATGTGTTAAAGGTATTTATGGGCATGTGTGGGTGGAGCTATGAGTGGGTGTTGGCATGTGTCTGGAGCTGAGTGATTGTCTAATTAATATCACCTGGATCTGCTCTGAGGCTGTTTTGTTTGTTTGATTCAGAGAGAGGCTAAAGCAGGGTGCCAATATTTCTGTTGACCGCAAGTTTAAAGCAAATTAGTCTGCAAATCTACCTGTTGTACAATGCCTCACAGAAAAAGAGTACAATAAACATCCTTAACTGCAGTAAAGCTTTTTGTTTCCTCCTTGGATTCAGCGCGTCGAACAGATCCCTGCTCTCCTCTCAGTGACTATTTTTTTGGATGATAGTCGCCTACACATTATATAACTCAACTAAAGTTACATATAAATAAGATAGGTAAGAAAATCGGCATGCCGTATTCTAGGTATCATTTTCTGTTATATGTCAAGTAATAAACTGCATATAACTGGATAAAAACACATTCATTTATTTTTGTCAGTGAAATGAATGCGTTAGCTGGTAATAACGGATTGACATTTAAGAAGTCTGACTTTACCTTTTCTGCCTAGAACTTAAAGCACAGCACAAAATTCTGGCGAAAGTTTATAGTGTAATTTGCTATGCTATTACCATGTTATTAAATGGTTAGACAGAATGGTAGATGTACTGTAAAACGAAGCGTTACTGACATATATCAGGGGAACTAAATCCTTTGCACCTTAACTGATTAGATCTATTGAAGTCACAATGGGAAGTGTAACAGATTAGTTATAAATGTATAACTGTTCATGTATAACGATGTTAATGTGTCACCATTCCTCTTTTATCCAGATGTACTTGAGGCATGGGGTGGAAAAACATGCAACGTGTTACTCTCAAAGATCAGTGCCTATAAGCTCTTTTACTGGGACATAAAGCAACTTGGTCCAGACATGGAGTTGGAAAGCGAGGTATTGCAAAATGGAAAGTTTAATTACAAACTTAAAAAACATATGTTTTTTTTTATTCTGTGAATGGCTGACTAATGTGCTTTTTTATTTATAAACAGTCAATCAACGCTTATCTTCACCTCCTGATAAATGACTACAATTGTGCAGAAAGTACAAAATCAGCTTTCACTGACACATTTGCAATGACATCCATATGGAGTGGGATGATTCCGCGACTCAAGGTTTGTGTAGTAATAGAGAGAATTGTGTAAAATCTCATAATCAACTTTTCACAACATGTAGATGATGTGAAGAAAACTGTTATTGCTAAAGCTGGAACCTTGTCCTCAGAGAATCATTGTCTTTCATGTAAATGCTTCAACGGTGACAGTGAATTACTTGAATGTGTTGAACACATTATATAATGTCAAAAATATTTGCTTAGAAGCTATCTGGTTCTGTGGAGGACTCAAGAACAGAGACAAAGGGTAGAGATGGTGTCTGGTAGGTGATGTAGATAGTACAAAGATGTAAATCCCAAAAAAAAACAGGCAAGGAACTGGTGGAAAAAAAAAGTATGAGACATTCTAGAGAAACAAGCATGTTGAACAGAAGAGTTTAAAGCACAGAGGAACCGCAAAGGCGGAGAATATATGGGAGACAGAACAATAAAAGGTGTTATCAGGTTATTGTGAGCCAGTGTGTTTAGAAAAAGCTAAGAAGGATCTAAGAGGAAATAACTGGCACTAGGAGCAACAAACCGCAAACAGGGAAAACAGGGTTCAACTGAAGCTAGAAAGTAACTCACATAAGGATAAATGTGAATTAAAATAATGATTACAAAGTTAGGAATGACCAAGTGAAAAACTAGAGGATAAAAGAAGGAACTCTAGATAACTGAAGCCATGGAAATTAAAACCTAATCATAACATGAATAACAATGAATGAATAACTAACAAACTATAGCAATGAGTACATAATACCAATAATGCAAAAAATAGATTAGACGGAAGATAAAACAAATGTTTTAAAAAATAATATACATTTTGACCAGGGCGGTTGAGTGCTTGGATGGTCTCTCTCCAAACACGCTGGCAACGACGGATGTGGTGATTGACAGTCTTCACCGATATCTCTCTCTCGTCTGCAGGGAAGAGAGGTGGTTGGTAGCCGAGGCTAACTTGGAAGGGAGACTGACCGGTAGATGCAGACTTGAGTGAGTTATGGGCGTATTCTATCCAGGTGAGATATTGACTCCAATCGGTGGGATTATTGGAGGTGAGACAGCGGAGGGTGGATTCGAGGTGTTGGTTCATCCTCTCAGTTTGACCGTTTGACTGGGGATGATAGCCAGAAGTTAGTGACACTTTACAATTTAGAGCAGAACAGAAAGCCTTCCAAACCTGTGAGACAAATTGGGGACCACGATCTGAGAGGATGTCCTGGGGAATACCATGGAGGCGAAAGACGTGCTTGATCAGCAACTGGGCGGTTTGATAGGCCGTAGGAAGCTTTCTGAGAGGGATCAGATGACAAGATTTGGAGAAACGATCTACGATGGTTAAAATAGTTGACATACCTCGAGACTCTGGGAGACCAGTGACGAAATCGATGGCAATATGGGACCAAGGACGTGAGGGCACAGGGAGCGGTTGCAGCAAACCAGAGGGTGGCTGATGAGAGGCTTTGTTCCGTGCACAGGTGGAGCAGGCTGACACATATTCCTTTACATCTCGATGCAAAGTGGGCCACCAAAACCGTCTTGAGATCAGTGAAACTGTTCGGCTCACTCCCGGATGAGCAGAGAATCTTGCCGAGTGCATCCAATGAATGAGACGAGACCTAACAGACGAGGGGACATAGGTACGGTTAGGTGGTCCATTACCTGGGTCAGGTTCTGTGGCCAGGGCAGCGTTGATTAAATCTGTTATCTCCCAAGTGACCATTCCAACGGTACATGAGGCAGGGAGGACAGGTTGGGGTGACTCAGGTTGATCCACAGCGTAGAGACGAGAGAGAGAATCGGGCTTGGTGTTCTTAGATCCAGGTCTGTAGGAGATAATGAGATTAAAACGTGAAAAGAAGAGAGACCACCTTGACTGTCGAGGAGTAGCTTGTTTAGTGGACTGGATGTAGGCGAGATTCTTGTGGTCAGTCCACACCAGGACTGGATGCTCAGCTCCTTCGAGCCAGTGTCTCCATTCTTCCAAAGCCAACTTAATGGCCAAAAGTTCTCGGTCCCCAACGTCGTAGTTGTGTTCTGCGGGAGAGAGTTTACGGGAAAAGAAGGCACAGGGATGGATTCGTTGATCAGAGTCGAGTTTCTGAGACAAAACTGCCCCTACACCGGAGTCAGAAGCATCAACCTCTAGGATAAATTGCTTAGATGGATCTGGTTGGATTAGGACTGGAGCTCTGGAAAACAAGGTTTTGAGTTTGTCAAAAGCTGCTTGTGCCTCGGGGGACCATCGAAAAACTCTCTTGGAAGAAGTTAATGCAGTTAATGGGAGGGCGGTTTGGCTGTAATTTCTGATGAACCTCCGGTAGAAATTAGCGAAGCCCAAAAATCTTTGTAGCTGCTTACGGCTTTCTGGAACGGGCCATTCTAAAACAGCTTTTATCTTCTCTTCAGAAGGCTTAACCTGCCCGCCCTCGAGCTCAAACCCCAAAAAGGTAACTGAAGATTGGTGAAACTCACATTTTTCAGCCTTTACAAAAAGTTTATTCTCTAGAAGTCTCTGAAGAACCAGGCGGACATGTCTCTTATGTTCAGATAGATTCTTGGAGTAGATCAGGATATCATCAATGTATACGAATACAAACACATTGAGAAAGTCTCTGAGGACGTCGTTCACTAGGGCCTGAAAACATGCGGGGGCATTTGTTAAGCCGAAAGGCATGACCAAATACTCGAACTGGCCCAAAGGAGTCTTAAATGCCGTCTTCCATTCATCTCCTTCACGTATCCTAAGGAGATGATAGGCATTTCTTAAATCGAGCTTTGTGAAAACGGTAGCTCCTTGTACAGGCTCAAAGGCTGAGGCGAGAAGAGGAAGAGGATATTTGTTTTTGATAGTGATTTGGTTCAGGCCTCTATAATCTATACAGGGTCTCAAAGAACCATCCTTTTTTCCAACAAAGAAAAATCCTGCGCCCAACGGGGATGAAGAAGGGCGAATTATTCCTGCAGCTAGCGACTCGTTAATGTATTTTTCCATTGTTTCACGTTCTGGTTTGGAAATGTTATAAAGTCTACTGCTGGGTAACGGAGCACCGGGTAATAACTCGATGGCACAGTCGTATGGTCTGTGTGGTGGAAGGGACGAAGCACTGACCTTACTGAAAACAGGAGCCAAATCATGGTAATCAGGGGGTACCGGAGTAAGGTCAGGGACGTCCATCTCCCCCCCACCTCTAGGGGACCCCACAGCGGGAGCTGCAGAACGGAGGCAGGTCTCGTGACACAATGTGGACCAGGACTCCACATGACGATCGGCCCAATTAATATGGGGATTATGCTTCTCCAGCCATTCATAACCCAGTACCAGTGGGGAACATGCGGATGAAAAAACAAAGAAGGTTATGGACTCTCGATGGTTACCTGAGATTAGAAGTTCAAGGGGTTGAGTTTGGTGGGTGACTTGATGAAGTTTTTTCCCATCAATCGCAGAGACTCTGAGAGGCTGGGTTAAAGGAACCGTAGCAATTTGGAGCTGTTGGACGAGATCAGAGTCTATTAAATTACGTTCACATCCAGAATCAATGAAGGCTGAAAGAGAGAGGCTCTGGTCGAGGAAAAACAACGTGGCAGGAAGCAAAAGACGAGGAGGTTTTTCATTTTCTTCATGGCCCGTCAGACTCCTCAAAACCTCTGACGGGCCCCGGCTTTTGATTTTTCTGGACAGGAAGCAATGAAGTGTCCACTCTCACCACAATAAATGCAAAGTCTGCCCAAAAATCTCCTTTGCCTTTCCTCAGGAGACAACCTTGTGTGTCCAACCTGCATCGGCTCCATTTCAGTTTCTCCAGGATGAGTAGCCTGAACAGGCAAAGGGAGAGGCTGGCTCTTTGGCTTTGGTCTGGATAACTGTTCTGTGGGGGCAGAAACAACAGTCACGTTATTAGAGGCGGGGGCAGAGGAAAATAACGCCAAACTCTTATGTTTGCGGCTGTTTCTGGCCCGAATTCGGTTGTCCAGTTTTATAGTTAATTGGATTAGTTCTTCGAGTGTAGCCGGTTCATCGCGGGTAGCCAACTCATCCTTAATATTTTCGTTTAATGCTTCGAAATAAGCACTCTTTAAAGCACCCTGGTTCCATCCGGAAGCAGCTGCTTTAACCCGGAAATTTATAGAAAATTCGGCCACAGAAGAATTTCCCTGTTTTAAATGAAGCAGAGCTCGAGAATCAAGGGTTTGGTCAGTGTCTTGGTTGAATACCTGGGAAAATTCAGAAACGAAATCTGAATAGTGACAGCTTAAGCTTTCATCTGAGGCAAATCTGGCTTGAGCCCAAGCCAGAGCTCTTCCTGTTAACTGGGAAAGGATAAACGTTATTTTCTTGTGGTCCGTGGGAAAACTGCCAGGAGAGTTCTGGAAAATGAGACGACATTGAAATAAAAATCCCTTGCAATCAGTTACGTTACCAGAAAACTTCTCTGGGAGACTTGGGCGGAACTCGGATGACGTCACAGCCGGTGACCTCGGCGGAGGAACTGGACCCGGAAATGGTTGGGTTGCTGGAGCGGTGTTAGCATTACTCACGTAATTAGCGTAGCTTTGAAGCATATGATTATGCATATCAACCAGACGGTACAACTCACGGAGGGTCTGAGTTTGTCCTTGTATTTGGACATCTTGTTCTTGCAATCGGCGGAGGAGATCATCTGCTGGGCCTTGTGTTTGGCCGCAGTGTTCTGTCATGATGGGTTTCAGGGAGGCCCAATATGCAGAACACTGACGACACGGATGGAAAGTTTAACAGAGTTTATTGGCAAGTTCACACATATAATAAAGACTGATGCAATGGTTCAGGGCTGGGACCGGTTCACTGGCGTTGAGACTTGATGAATGTAGATGAGGCTTTGGGAGCGGAACTGTTGGGTCCGGAGAAAGCTTGGGTTGGCAGAGTCCTTAAGCTGTTTCAGCGTCTTACTTCTAAAGGCTGGTTTGACCTTGGCTTGTGTTTCCAGCTCGGAATCCTGAGCTGCTAGGAAATCCAGAGAGTGAGTCTTCAGGTTTGGCTCGGAGGGCAGGCTCGGCAGGTTAAGCTCTTCCAGAGCTTCACAGGAGAAAGAACAGGAAACCTGGAAGCAGAGACAAAAGGGGAGGACTCAAAGGAAAAACAGGAAACCAACTGATTAAGACACTGCGGCGTCGAGGCAAGGTCTGAAGGCAGCTTAAGTAGTCCAGGTCCTCCAGATGAGATCATCAGCTGCAGGTGTGCAGAGCAGCTCAGCAGGGAGGATCCAGGGCGGACTCTGCTGGAGAAAAGGTGTATTTCTCCAGCTCCCAACACTTTGTTCAAAAGACCTGTATTATTATTAATCATAGGCTGACATCACATGGGAAAACTTTATCTTTTGAATAATCAAGTAGAAACGGCTCAATCTGTTTATCCAAACACACGTTTTTTTAGATAACTGCTGCCTTGACCCAGAGCTTCTGAAATCTTTCAAATAAATACTAAACTGGATTTAGCACTTATCATTTGGATTAGTAACAATATATATATTTTTTTATCTTTGTTTTGGTTTGTTTTTCTATTCATGTATTGGGTAAATGTTTCATCGCTGTTATAATAAAGTTACTAACATGTTACATTATTAATTTTAGATACAACCATTGGAATATGGTGTAATTCTGGGAATTGTCAACAAGCATCATCACTGGATGTTAGTGGTTTTTTCAATGTGTTTCTTACACTTATGTATGAACCTTTCTCTAAACGCAGTAAGGTACATAAAAAATGTACGCTTTATGCAGGGGTGGATCCAGGATTTTTCAAAGGGGGGTGCGCACCTAGGGGTCATGGGGTCACAGGGTCAAGGGTCACAGGTAGACAATGTGAGGCTAAAAGACCAAAGAATACCTTCACTCTTTCACACTACCCTAATTATTCATCCAAGGGTTTTTAATTGATAATTTTAATGGATGAACATAAGTAGAATTAGCATGATTACATTACATTTTTTAAGCATGCACAAGGTTAAAAGGTAGTTTGAAGAAAAAAATTATCCTCATCAACAATTAAACAAGGAGTTTCTTTATTTCCAGAAATGATATTTACACAGAACATGAAATAAAAAAAACCCAAGGACTTGGGTTCGAGAATGGTTCAAGTAAGACAGAGGAGTTTTGAATATATTTTAACAAGATAAACTGTTGAAAAGCAAAAAAAAAAAAAAACAAAGTTAAACCAGACAAAGAATATTGTTCTCTACTACAAACTTTATGATGATGATAATGGGTTAACAAATGTCAACTTTCTGGGCAAATATGTCTATGATTTTGTTGATGTCTAACTGAATGTCCTTGTGCACATACAAAAGTAGCAAAGCCACAAACCTTTCCTGTCCCATTGTTGACTTCAACAAAGTTTTCACTGCTTTAAGACCCGAGTTAGCACTTTCCACAGAAGCACTGGTAACAGGTATGACTGACAGAAGGTGAAGAATCATATAAATGATTGGGTAGCACTTCATATTTGTTATCTTTAGAATTTCAGGGAGAGAGAGCTGGGTTTTTCCACTGATGATGACCACTTTGTGTGCCACAACTTCACTTCCTGCCTATATGTTGATCCTCACGGTAGATCGTCTTTATATGATGTAAAAGTGATAAAAAAGTCATACTTGTCCAGCCAGTCCCTCTGGCATGTTCTTGAAGGTCACCCCACTGGTTTCCTTCTCGGTTGTCTCTTGCAAATTCCTCTGGCAGGGAAATTGGAAAGATTTGGGTGGTTTTCTGGTCTGGAAGAAGCTGGAATTTTCCTTGAGAGCGTCCATTACTTCCACTAATCCGGTGCTTGGCCTTTTGATATATCTGCTGTTGTGTAATAAGATCGACATATTTAAGTACATTGTCAATTTTGTATGGCTGCTGGTGGAGTTGTAAATCTGCCTACACATGAAGCTTTTTGTATAGTCTTGCTTTATTATGAAATGTAAGATTTCATAATAATTATTTCAAATTTATCAAAGTCAATCGTGTAAAACAAAAAACCCTTCAAAATTAGTTATTGTTTTGACATTGAAAAAAATACAACTATTAATACTGACCATATGTCGTAAGTTGTTTGGGGCAAATCCACTTGCATTGAGCGCCGGCTCTTCAGTTGTCTTTACATCGAAACACGGTCCTTTTGTTGTTCATCTGGAAAAGAAAAATAATTTTTGTGATCTGGGGCCTGTTTCAATAAGGAAGTTCAACCAACTCTGAGTTAAAAACTCTTGAACTCTGAGTTGACTTATCCTGAAATTGGAAACTCTTGAGTTTTGGGTTTCAAGAACAGCTGAAATGAGTTAGTCTCAATCAATCCTCTAAATTGACTGATTCTCTTGAGTTAAGCCGCCAAGTAAGTAACCACAACTACATATAAAAGCCATTATCAATGGAGTAACAGATATTACGAGTCACCATGGCAACAGCGTCAGACAAAAAAAGGTGTGCATATTTCTCACCAGCAGAACTGGATGTGCTTTATGCAAGCATATGCAGAATTTGAACATGTATTTAAAAAAAGCAACACGGCTGCAGCGGCGAAGGAGAGAGAGTTAGCTTGGGTGGCGTAATAGCTGCTGTGAGTCAATGCGTAGAGTTTACATTTTAATTACATTTTATGCAGTGTTGGGTGTAATGAATTAAGTTACTTAAGTCATATAAATACTGTAATTAAATTAAAGACTATAAAACAATAGTGGATTTAATATTAAATTTTAAAAGGTATTATTTTGATTTGAACTTTCTCCCTCTAGTTACACACCTTGGTCAATTTAAGATTAATTCATGCAATTGAATATTGTTTATTTGAAAGCAAAGCATTACAACTGCAGTTTCTTGTCTCTATGTTGTATTGTTCACGGTGGTTGAGGTTGATATGGGATGTAGAAAGTGATTAATAAGTAAGTCATACAAATTAGTAAGTAGACCAATACCCTCTAGAGACAGTAATTCTTACATTAATCTACCTAGACTTGTTGAAGATAAAATTTGTAGTTAGTAATTTAGAACTTCTTTAGAGTAACCTACCCAACTGTTATAATATCAGAGGTGAAACTGGAAGAACAGTTTTCTGGTCTAAACCTAATTTAATTTTCATGGATAGGTGCAATCCTTCACTAATCAAAAGAACATGGCAGCAGCTGATATATCTGAAATATAGATCGATACTTTACATTGGCAAGCCTTTTGCACATCATGGGAGTAGAGTTGCTACCTGGCTTTGCAAACAGGATCATCCATAAAAGGACATGCATGCATTTCATTTCCCTTTGATGCGCTCTAAATGACTAAAATGTGTGCAATGAATACTATATGTCCCCAAAGAGTCAATGAGGTGTTTAAACACCACTTCCTCTTTAAACAAGGGGATTAGACCAAAATAACTCTGGACACTGAAAAAAATAAAACTATTAGGCTCCCGACCAGGTTATGTTCACAGAGTAAATTGCCATGGTAACTGACTCTGGGTATAAGTTACTACCTCTCTTTCAGAAACGGGCTTGACTTACTCTGCTTTCTCAGGTTTAACTCACCTCCCTTACTGAATCAGAAAACCCAGAGTTTCCTTCATGTTCAGGGTTCTGGAACTCAGAGTTTTCAAATAACCTCCTTTCTGAAACAGGCCCCTGGTGAACCTTGTAATCTCAGGAGGATCCACAAAACAATTTAATGTTGTGTTTTTATCATAAATTATTAAATTCACTAAACACATATCACCAGGTGCACAAAACTGAATATACTTAAAAGTAAATTGTATTTTTGTTGTAAAATATTAAATGCACTGAAACAAATAACACCAGATTTGTAGTTATCATATCACAATGTTAACAAGACTCCCTTAGACTCCAAGCATGTGCTTAGAGCATTCATTGATTTGGATCCTTACCAATTGATAAAAGTTTGTAATGTTTTCATAAAGGATACCATTCTTATTTTTAACAGTACAACACATGTGGTACAGGTTTAGACCCAAAAATACACACTACAAAATAACTATTGTATGCATGTCAATGGCAACTAATGTTGCTTATTTTTGTTAATTGTACACTCTTTTTATTACTTATCAAAACCTGCAATTTTCATAACTTCCCCGTTACTGGTTAAAGTATTCCTACAATTGCATTACTTTGCAACTTTAAACAACTTGTTTATCAACAATCAACAATGCTGATAATGTTTTCTCATTATCAACATTTTCTAGCAATCATTATACCTTTTATCTGTGTGTCTCCAATATCTGAACGTTCATACTGGTCAACGCTGTGGTCATTTTCTGTAGTTGTGCCAGGTCGACTGAAGAATAGAAAAGATATAAACATTTCAATCTGTGTTATTTAAATTATAGACATAAGCCTATAGAAAATAAAGTGATAAAGTTGGTTTCTACTTACCCTTCTGTTGGATTGGACCAGAATCTTAAAAGAGATGGTTGTCTGGTTTTCTTGTTTGGCCTTAAATCTTCCAGGTCTCCTCGTGCTCGCAACGACGCTATTGTGGTATGGCAAGCCGATTGGGCCAATAATCGTCCGTACAATAACGTGCAGTTCCAACCCGTATTTTACACGAGCGCGCGTTTTTTACGTCACCACATGTTCTGGCTGGAAACGCGCAAACAGACAGATGGCACATCATGTGGACTCTTCACCTTGAAGGCATGCATCCAAATATGCAAAATACATAGTTATGTACAAAAAGACATATCTGTGTAATTGAAAAGATTCATATATGTAACTTATAATATCTAGATTAGTTTCAAGCTGCTTCGCCTCTTAGCAATGTACAATACAATGTCTGTAAAGACATTTAAAATGTCTTTTTCTAAAAAAAAAAATCTAATGTCTTTTTACAGTTTGCTGAGAAAATCCTGGGAAAAGAAAAGATTTGTTTTCCTACAACTAAAAAAGAAATAAACAAGCACAGAAGGAAAATTGTGACCACTCTCCTTCTCAACACAGGTATGTTGGGCAGTCTGGAATGCAGTGGGTAGTTTCCTGAGGGGGATTAAATGACAGGCCTTGGAAAAACAGTCAACAATGGTTAGGATAGTGGACATACCTCTGGAAATCGGGAGACTGGTAACGTAATCAATTGCTATATGGGACCATGGACGGGTTGGAACAGGTAGAGGATGCAGCAGTCCAGAAGGTGGTTGGTGAGAGGTTTTGTTTCTGGCGCAGATGGGACAAGCCAGAACGTACTCCTTAACGTCTTTATGAAGGGACACCAAAAGCGTCTTGTGATGAGAGCAATGGTTCTGCTCACTCCAGGATGGGCGGAGAATTTTGCTGCGTGCATCCACTGGATGAGGCGGGATCTGACGGAAGATGGAACATAAGTTTTGTTTGGAGGACCGTTACCTGGGTCAGGTTCAGAGGCCAGGGCTAGGTTGATGAGATCAGTGATCTCCCAGGAAACGGCTCCAATCGTGCATGAGGCAGGGAGAACAGGCTCGGGTGTCTCAGGTTGATCAGTGGAGTACAGACGAGAGAGAGAATCGGGCTTGACGTTCTTGGAACCAGGTCTGTAAGAGATGATGAGATTGAAGCGAGAAAAAAACAAAGACCATCTAGAATGACGTGGGTTGGATCTTTTAGCAGATTGGAGATAAGCCAGGTTTTTGTGGTCTGTCCAAACCAATACTGGATGCTCGGCACCCTCGAGCCAATGTCTCCATTCTTCCAGTGCGAGTTTAATGGCAAGAAGTTCTCGGTCTCCGACATCATAATTTTGTTCTGCCGGAGAGAGTCTGCGTGAAAAAAATGCACAGGGGTGAGTTTTCTGATCTGAATCTGACTGTTGTGATAATACAGCTCCAACACCGGAGTCAGATGCGTCCACCTCTAGAACGAACTGCTTAGAGGGATCGGGCTGGATAAGGATGGGTGCCCTGGAAAACAGATTCTTTAGTTAAAAGCATTTTCGGCTTCAGGTGTCCATTGGAATGTCTTCTTCACAGAAGTCAGAGCTGTGAGGGGTAGAGCTGTCTGACTATAATTTCTTATGAAGCGTCTGTAGAAATTTGCAAACCCTAGGAACCTCTGAAGCTGCTTACGGTTTTCAGGTGTTGGCCAGTCCAGAACTGCCTTAATTTTGTCTTCGGATGGCTTCACCTGCCCGCCTTCGAGCACAAACCCTAGAAAAGTGACAGATGGTTGGTGAAATTCACACTTTTCGGCTTTCACAAAAAGTTTGTTTTCCAGTAGTCTCTGAAGAACTAGACGAACGTGTTTCTTGTGGTCTGAGAGGTTCTCAGAGTAGATCAAAATATCATCGGTATATACAAAAACAAAAACATTCAAAAAATCTCTGAGGACGCCGTTGACTAGAGCTTGGAAGCAGGCAGGAGCGTTCGTAAGACCAAAAGGCATGACGCAGGTATTCAAATTGGCCTATGGGGGTCTTAAAGGCTGTTTTCCATTCATCCCTTTCTCTTATTCTAAGGAGATGATAGTCGAGTTTGGTGAACACTGTCGCACCTTGAACAGGTTCAAAAGCTGATGCCAGTAATGGTAGGGGATACTTATTTTTGACGGTTATCTGATTCAAACCTGTGTAGTCAATACAGGGCCGGAGGGAACCATCCTTTTTTCCCACAAAAAAGAAACCAGCACCGAGAGGAGATGAAGATGGACAAATTATTCCAGCGGCTAGAGACTCATTGATATACTTCTCCATAGTTTCACGTTCTGGTTTGGAGATGTTAAACAGTCTACTGCTGGGAAGAGGGGCTCCTGGTAGTAAATCAATGGTGCAGTCATATGGTCTGTGAGGTGGAAGAGACGTCGCACTGACCTTACTGAAGACTGGTGCCAGATCATGATACTCGGGAGGAACAGAAGTAAGGTCAGGAGAGTCCATCTCCCCCCTACCTCTAGGGGACTGAATAGTAGGAGCCGCAGAACGAAGGCATGACTCGTGACAGGAAGTGGACCAAGACTCAATGTGGCGTTCAGCCCAGTTGATATGGGGGTTGTGACGTTCCAGCCACTCGAATCCAAGCACCAGAGGAGAGCATGCTGAGGGAAAAACAAAAAATGTTAGCATCTCACGGTGGTTCCCAGAGATAAGAAGTTCTAAAGGTTGTGTCTGATGAGTGACTTGATGAAGCTTCTTTCCATCAATGGCAGATACTCTGAGAGGCTTTGTTAAAGGAACAGTCTCAATCTTTAACTGCTGGACCAGATCTGAATCAATGAGATTTCTCTCACACCCAGAGTCAATGAATGCTGATAATGTGAGATTCTGGTTGGAAAAAAAAAGGGTTGCAGGCAACAATAAATGAGGAGTTTTCTCAGATCTTAGATGGCCCGTCAGACTCCTCAATTCCTCTGACGGGCCCTGGCTTTTGATTTAGCCGGGCATGACGCAATGAAATGGCCAGTCTCACCACAGTACAGACAAAGATTTCCTCTAAATCTCCGTTGTCTTTCTTCAGGGGATAGCCTTGTGTGTCCAATTTGCATGGGTTCGACCTCCGTTCCTTCTGAGGAAGAGAAGTGAGAGATTTGGACAGGCGCTGGAAGAGTCTGATTCTTAGTCTTTGGCTTGGTACTGGGTTCTGGGGATCCAGAAAAAACAGAAGCATTGTTAAATGAGGGAGCATAAACAGAAAAATTCAGGCTTCTTTGCCTAGAGTTATTTCTAGTCCGAAGTCTATTATCCAATCTGATGGTTAAACGTATTAAATCCTCCAGACTAGCAGGTTCGTCGATTGTGGCGAGTTCGTCTTTGATGTTATCATTTAAAGCCTTAAAATAAGCACTCTTAAGTGCGCACTCGTTCCAGCCTGAGGCTGCAGCTTTAACCCGGAAGTCAATGGAGAACTCAGCCACTGTCGAATTTCCCTGCTTTAAACTCAGCAGGGCTCGGGAATCAATAGTTTTGTCTGAGTCATGGTTGAAAACTTGAGAAAACTCAGATATAAACTCAGAAAAGGTACATGAAAAGCTGGACTCAGAAGAGAACCTTGCCTCCGCCCATTCAAGGGCTCGTCCAGTAAGTTGAGAGAGAATGAAGGAGATTTTCTTCCTATCATTCGGAAAACTGACGGGGGAGTGCTCAAAAAGCAAACGACACTGAAACAAAAATCCTTTACAATCCTTTTGGTTACCTGAAAATCTTTCAGGAGGGCTCGGGCGGAACTCCGGAAATGACGTGACTGTCGGTGACCTTTGAGGCGGAAGTGGTTCCGGAACAGGAAGTACTGCTGGCGTGGCATTAGCATTCCTCATGTAGCCAACATATTCCTGCAAAACTTGATTCTGGTGTTCAATATGAGTGTTTAACTCACGGAGGGTGTGCGCATGTCCTTGGATTTGGGCAGCTTGCTCCTCAAGCCTCCTCCGGAGGTGATCTGCTGGGTTTTGTGTTTGGCCGCAGTGTTCTGTCATGATTGGCTTAAGAGACTTAACCCACATGCAGAACACCACTGGAAGCAGAGTAAAAGTTTAACAGAGTTTATTAATGGTTTTCACACAAAGAACATGAACTGGTTCATAATGGGCACTGGTCCGGGACTGGATTCACTGATGTCTGCAGAGACGGATAGTTTGATTAGCCAGGCAGTCAGATGGTTTGTTGAATTTAGATTATTCAGAATATACCTTGAAGAGGTCCAGACAGATCTTTGTGAGAGAGGGAACCGGTTGGGTCCAGAGACTGTTGGTTCAGCAGAGTGCTCAGCAGCAGCAGCGTCTAGCTTCTGACTTGTGAGTGGCAGACCTTGGTTTGAGATTCCAGCTCTTCCTTGAGAGCAGCAGGAGGAGTCCAGATTGAGATCTTCAGGTTTGGCTCCCTAAGGCAGGCAGGCAGGTTTACAGGCAAAGCTCATCCAGAGCTTTAGGCTTAGACAGGTTTCCTGTGAGCTAGAAGACAAAGGCAGATTAGAATCAGGTTTCTCTCTAGAGACAACTAAGATTCTATTAGGATAACAGAGGCTCAGGTTCGCTAACCAAACTTGGTCAACACTGCGGCGTTGAAGGAAGGTCTGGCTGCTGCTTATGTAGGAAGGTCTCCCTGATGGGCTGATGAGCGTCAGGTGTGCTGGAGGGCTCCAGCCCAGGAGACCCACAGCGCACTCTGCTGGAGAAAGGTGGTGAATCTCCAGATCCCAACATATGTATTCAATTGACTTTGGATTGTCTTACATGATTAGTATCTTGCTTTTAACTATTGGAAACATTAACATTGTATTATTTGATGTGATATTGTCAAAAAAAAATTAGGCTCATTGCATATTTTGGTATGTCCTACAGAGGACCTGAGCAACCTCTGTCACTTTTGTGGCGAGAAAAACACGGACACTGAAGACATCTGGGTATTTGAAAATATTGCCAGGTGTTTGTAAGAATTCCCTTCTTTCTATGCTGATTTCTGCTCTTCCAATGTATTCCAAGTGTCCTAGTGGGTAGCGTCCATAATTTACTCGAAACGAAAGTCATTTACAATGTTTTTAGAGCATAAACAGTAGTGTATAGGATTTCCTAAAAGCGCGTTCACAGCGAGCTCTCACGGAAGCCGCGGCAGACCAAACCGGAAGGCAGTGCGCATTCGGCGTCTGCTCTTCAATAATGCAAGCGTGAAAGAAGAAATGTGCTGTTTACACCTGTGCAAAAGAAAAGAAACAACGAAAAGAAAAAATGTCTGAGGACTTCAGTGTTGAGGAAGAGCATGAGTTCTTTGCGGAGCTGAATGCGCACTTTCATACAAATTTGCCGCGGGGATAAATCAATACCTTGGCACCCACGGTCTCCCTTATTTTCAACGGAGGACTCGAAGGATCCAGTCTAGGTAGACCTTGCAGGCCATGGAGGATGCAGCCCAGGTTTTCGAACAGAGCCACCAGCCGGTTTAGTTTGTTTACTGCTTTGATTCTAGGGGGAAGTGACGTAATTTAGGTATATTTTAGGCAGACGCATCTGAATGAAACTGGCTGCGTCGGCTGACGGACATTGCGGTTCCAAGTATCTCCCATCATCGAGGAGTGACCTTCCCTGGGCGGGAGCCCGAATGTCGCCAGTTCCGCCGCCGCTCTGTTGAAGAAGCACTAGATGCGAAAGCAGCGCCATTTCGATAGACGCAGCTCATCCGGTGGTGATGAGCTGAGTTCCGTTAGAAGAGGCGTCATGTCTGAAGAAAGATGGCGGGAAATCCGCCCTCGGTGGACCTCGTCGGAAGAAGGAGACGACGACAACGACACTGATCTGAGGCAAAAGCCAGTTTGTGGGATCAAGATGGCGGCTCAAGTTGTAGAGGATGAGGAAGAGCTAGAAAGTGATTCTGATATGGATAGTTGGACGCCAGTTGGTAGTTACCGGAGAAATGGAAAATTCAAAAGTAGTGAAGCGGGCAGAGCTTGTGAGAATTCAGGAAACAAAAGAAACCTTGAAGACGAAAGCACAGATGATGGAAGCAAGGGTGTACGTAAAAAAATCATGAAAGAAGAGGTGAAGATAATATTAAAATTCAGAAAGGAAGATGAAAATATTATTCTGAGCCCAGTAATAGTCTCTAAGGAGCTAAAAAAGAAAGTGGGGGAAGTTGAAATGGCTAAAACTCTGAGAGATGGAAACTTGCTAATCGTCTGTAAATCAGAAGAACAAAAAAGGAAGGCAATGAGTGTTGAAAGTATTGGAAAGAAAAGAGTGGAGAGTAAAAGAGTGTTGGGAGAAAAGAAAGGTTCCCGAGGAGTTATTTACGGAATTCCGGTTAATGAAGATCTGGAGAAATTAAAACATAACATCCATAATGTTGAAGTCAGTGATATAAAGAGATTGCAGAAAACAGTGAACAATGAGAGAGTTGACAGCTTATCTGTGCTTCTGGAATTTTCTACTCCAGAAGTCCCAGAGAGAGTTAAAGTGGGTTTCATGTGCTATCCAGTCAGGCCTTATGTTCCTCCTCCACTTCGGTGTTACAAGTGTCAGAGATATGGTCACATTGCTGCAGTGTGCAGGGGCAAACAGATATGTTTAAAATGTGGAGGGGAGCACAAAATACAAGAATGTGGTGAAAATACTCAAGGTTAAATGCTGTAATTGTGGTGGAGAGCACAGGGGCAACATTTGGAGGGTGTGAATTTAGGAAGAAAGTGGTTGAGGTGTCTCAAAAAGTGAAACTCAACAAACAACCTAAGTTAAGCTGAGGCATTAAAGAAGGTGTCTGGTGAAAAGCAAAAGGAAACTGTGAGAGTAACATTCAAGTACTACATATGGAGAACCAGAGTTGCAGCATGCCAGGGGTATATAAACCCTGTTGACTTTGACAAACTAGTTTGTGTTTGTGGCTTATGTTATTAACTGCACGGACCAGGCTAAACATAAAATGAGAAAATCAAAATCATTGTTAAAGGAGCAGAGAAATTCTTAGGGATGAGTGAATATTTCATGGACTGCTAGTTATGCAAAATCCTTGAGGCAGATGGCAATAAGCCAAAGTAAGAGTGATATAAGAATCGATATGAGTAAAATAGAAGTTAAAAGTTTTAAAAAGGAAGATTCAAGGAAAATGGCAAAAACAGTGGGAAGAAGATTCAAAAGGAAGATTACTTTTACGTTAATAAATGGCAATAGGTTTAGTGAAAAGAATTTAGGTGTTTCTCTTTTTTTAGGTTTTTTTGAGCATGTCTGTCTTGATCCACACTCCTTACTGGTTGGTGGCGGTAATGCACCTCTTAGTTGTTTGCCAACCGCCATAAAAAACAAGAAGAAAAAGAAGAAGAGTGCTTCCTGTCCAGAGGAGGAGGTGGTGTACGTTTAGGCGGAGGACACGTGGATGGTAGCACGCCAGGTGTACGAGCGGTTGATACGAAGCGGAGAGAAGGCGGTTGACATAAACTGGTTTGTGACTGGATCGGGATGGCAACAAAGTCAGATGGGGGTGGTGAGGATGATATGGATTTTGATGAGTGGACATCGGTAGGAAGAGGAAGAGGTAGAGGGAAGGCGAAGGTTCTGAGAGAGGATAGAGTAATTGGTAGCCAGAACAGTAAACGAAGTTTGGAAGAGTACAGCTCAGATGAAGAAAACAGAGCAGTCAGGAAAAAAGTAACAAACGAAGAATTTAAGGTAATAATTAAATTCAGGAACGAAGATATAAATGTTAACCTGAGCCCGATTCAAGTCTCAAGGGAAATAAAAAAGAAACTAGGGGAAGTGGAATTTGTTAAAACATTACGAGATGGAAACATGTTGATAAAATGCAAATCTGAAGATCAAAAGAATAAATGCATGCAGATTGACAACATTTGCAAAAAAGTTGTTAGTGAGAAACTAATTGTTGGAGAAAATAGAGTGTCACGTGGTGTTATCACTGGTATTCCGCTGGAGGAGGATTTAGAAAGACTCAAAAAGAATATACAGGGGGGAGAAGTTCGGAGATTGAAAAGATTGCAAAAGCATGTAAATGGAGAAAAAATAGAGAGCTTATCGATTCTTTTGGAGTTTCAAGGAGAAGTCCTTCCTGATAAAATTAAAATTGGATTTATGAGTTTTCCTGTAAGACCATATGTCCCTCCCCCTTTGCGATGTTTTAAATGCCAAAGGTATGGTCATATCGCAGCAGTATGTAAAGGGAAACAAAGATGTGCCAAATGTGGAGGAGATCATCGATATGATGAATGTGGAGTGGATGTACAAATGAAATGCTGTAACTGTGGAGGTCAGCATAATGTGGCATATGGAGGTTGTGAGGCAAGGAAAAGGGCAGCAGAAATTCAACAGCTGAGAACAATTAAAAACATCACGTATGCAGAGGCAGCAAAAAGTGTTCAAGAGAAAAGATCGGCTCAGAAAAGTCAACAAGTAATGTCTAGCACAAGTGCTGACCCCAGCCAAACTTCAAAATCTGGAATGGAGATCACAATGGATAAATTAATATTATTCATGGCATATGTAATCAACTGTACTGATCAAGTAAAACAGAAAACAGAAAAAATTAAAATTATAGTGAAAGGTGCAGAAAATTTTTTGGCCGTGAAGGATTTATCTTGGGAACTAATAAATAAAAGGCTTGAAATGGATGGAAAGCAAGGTGGAGGAAAAACTCAATGATTATCTTACAATGGAATGCAAGAAGTCTAATAGCAAATGGTCAAGAATTGAAAGGATATATAAACTGTTTGGAAATTAAACCAGATATTATTTGTGTTCAGGAAACATGGCTTAGACCAGATCTAGATTTTGTGATTTCGGGATATGATAGCATTAGAAGGGATAGGGAGAAAGAAAGTGGAGGAGGTTGTATAATATTTGTTAAGCAAGGGATTCAATAAGCAGGTTTGTAGATAAAGGATCATCATCTTGAATGGGTATCTGTGGAAATTTGGATTAACAGCGAAAATATTAGGATAACAAACCTATGCAATCCCTGTAAAAAACTGAGTTTAGAGATGAAAATGAGCAGGAAATGTGTCAAAATCTAGGAAAAAGTCTAATCTGTTGTGGAGATTTTAATGCTTTTAGCACTGTATGGGGTCATAAAAATGATGAAAACGGAGAAGTGGTAGAAGAAATAATGGATAAGAATCAATTGGTCTGTATTAATAATGGAGAAGGGACAAAAATTGATATTAGAAATGGAAATGAATCAGCTCTAGATCTAACTCTAGTATCAGCGAATTTTGCTGGGATTAGTAATTGGAAAGTTTTAAAAGAATCAACATTAGGAAGTGATCATTATCCTATTGTTATTGAAATCGGTTTAGAAATAGAGAAAGTTGTTAATAGAAATATAGAAAAATTGAATTTTAAAAATGTTGATTGGGAAAAATATAAAATAATAAGTGATGAAAAAATGCTAAAAGTTAATTTAAATTTGGATATAGATAGCATAAATTCTTCTATCTGCGAAGCTATTTTAGGAGCGGCCCAAGGAACGATTCAAAAGAAAAAAGGAAAATATAAGAGAAAAATAGTACCATGGTGGACAAAAGAATGTGATTTGGCAATTAAATCTAGAAATAAAGCTTTTAGGGCGGATTTATCAAGATCCAATTTTGCGTGCAGTAATTTGCGCGCTCGCAAACTGGAATTTTGCTGTGAGGGGCTGAACCATGGTGCAATTCTTGGCCCCCAGCAACAAAAGTGATTAGCGTAACACTGGTGGAAGGTGCAAGAAACTGTTGGGAGCGCCCTATTTAAATGATGGTTTTCCGCGTTTTGTGGTTTTGCGGCAAAAGTAGTTTGATAAAAATGCACAACCTTTACCAATTAGAAAATTTAAATCTTACAGTGTGACTTAACAAAAAAGTAAATAACCTATATACCCTTATATATAACAATATATATAACAATATATATATATAGCCGCGCCGCCCTATATATATATATATATATATATATATATATATATATATATATATATATATAACGCCGCCCTTAAGTATATATATAAATATATAAATTGGCAAGCTTTATCCCCTAAGGTGGGGGTATGTGCTGCAGTAAAAAAACAAAAAAAACAGGTGTTTTGTATTGGCCTGTGACTGTGGATGAGATCCCCGCAGCATTGGCATGTTGCTCCACAGGCGCAGGGGAGAACCCCGACCTGTCGGTCGGACAGCACTTCTGAAAAGCGAGATTGGGAGATCCCAGCTCTCGCTGCAACCGTACGCTGGAATGACCCAGATGCAAAAAAGTGCAACGTTGCAAGGAGTTTTGTGATATCTGGTATTGCGTGGGTCCTCCTTGTGGCTGGCTCCAAATCCATTCGGAGTTCCCCCAACAGCTCCAAAATGGCAATGCTGGATAAACGATATGTTTTGATGATCGTTTCCTCGCTTCTTACATTCACGGAATGAAAAAAGATTCATTTCCACTTATGGACCGCGTTGAATAAAATGACCGCACCTTCTTTTCTAGCGTCTCCTTGCTTTATTTCCATGTCTCCTTCCCTCCCACAAGACACTTTAGCGCGTAAACGCCCCATATTGCATATTCATTGCAGAAAAAGTACTTAATGGATAAGAGGGCGCTATTTAGCACGTTTTAAAGACCAAATGCTTTTAGCACGCTGTTGATAGATCAGTTTGTACATTTTTTAGCGTGCGCAGTGAAATAGTGGTCATATAATTGGGGTTTTAAAATTTCAATAGATAAGACAAAGACTTTATTTTTCACTAGGAAGAAAGTATCTAGTGATTTAAAATTATATTTGTATAAACATGATTTAGAAAGAGTAAAGGAGTTTAAGTTTCTGGGTATGTGGATGGATGAAAAACTGACCTGGAGTAGTCATATTCAAAAAGTAGTGGACAAGTGTAAGAGAGTTTTAAATGTTATGAGGTGTTTGGTGGGGAGAGAGTGGGGCGCTGAGAGGAAAGCGTTAAAATCAATATATACGGGTTTAATAAGATCTGTATTAGATTATGGCAGCCTGGCATTTGGATCAGCATCAGAAACACTTCTTAAAAAATTAGATATTATTCAGTTTCAAGCCTTGAGGTTGTGTACAGGAGTCATCAGAACAACTCCGATCTCAGCTCTGTTAGTTGAAATGGGGGAAATACCACTTTACCTTAGAAGATTACAGTTAAGATTATCTTACTGGAGTTATTTAAAGGGTCATTATGAAAACCATCCATGTCAAGAAATTTTAAAACCTAGTTGGGAACAAGGGAAAAAGACTTTAAAATCCTTTGGTTGGGAGATAGAAAGTGATGTTAAAAATTTTCAGTTATCATCCATAAAAATGAGTGAGACAGTTCCTCTGTCACTGGTTCATCCATCTCTATTTAATGAAATCATTGTGGACTTATCATTGTTGAAGAAGAGGGAAAAAGGAAATTTTTCAGAATCTTGCTCAGTCCAATCATATATAGAAAATAAATATTTTGGTTATGTTCAAGTGTATACAGATGCATCTAAAAGCCTAAGTAACAACAATGGGGTGTCATTTATCGTCCCTGAATTTAATATTAAAAAATGTAAGAGGATTTCTGATGACGTATCAGTGTTTACAGGGGAAATGATGGGAATTATTTTGGCTTTGAGTTGGATTGAAGAGGTTCGTCCTTTAAGAAGTTTAATTTGCTCTGATTCAAGCTCATCGTTATATTCAATTAAAAATAATCAGTCCAATAGTAGACCAGACCTTCTATTGGAGATTCAGTTAATACTTTATAGAATTCAGACCATGGGATTAATAGGGCTCGGGATCCATGTTGCATTGTGGGACGTCGCGGTCATATTGACGGCTACGCAAACGTAAACATAGCTCTGATACAACAACGTTGTTGTTGAAAGAAGAGACGTAGAAGTAGAGAGAAAAAAGATGTTAAAATCCCGAAAAGGATCTTGGAATTTACCAGGACACACACAAATAGAGAAGCCACGGACCGGTATGTTGACAAAATCAGCATTATTAATCATTTGATCCATATGAAGTTCCAAACAATGAGTGGGAGCAATCGGCGAGTGAGCCATACTTCAAAACAGTCTCGGGGTTACGTCCTTGGAGTCTCTCATATGCAGTTCGGTGAATGGATGGGTTCAGGGAGCTGCAGATCATAAAGCCATAAACAGTGGGAACACAGTAACCGCACGGTTGCAAGCTGTGATCAGACGGCTCTGAATCTTCGCTAGTTAGCAACTGCTACCAAGCACGCTAACAAACCACTCACGCATGTAATGTACTAGCTGCTATGTGTTTCAAAGGTGTAGTTAGTAACGTTAACTGCCAACCCTCCTGCTTCTCACGTATTTGAGTTTCTTTCCTCGCCGCATTTTATTATTTTCTCCCGTAAAAGATCCTAACTTTTGAAGGAAAGAAACAAAAGTAGGCTATAAAATAAAACCGTGCATCTTTGACTTACCAGAATGCATGGAACACACTCTCAATGACATTGGAATACTGTGGAAAGTTATGTTCGGTCGCCTTACAGCCGTGATCCAAGCTTATTTATCTCTGACGCTATCTCATGGTTACCCAGGCAGGAAAGCGGTGAAAGTTAACCCATTTTTCTATGTTTTTCCCATGGCGATCATGTGTGTTGCGCTGTTACAGCCCACAAAACAGCAAACGGTTTACCATGGTTGAAATCAAGTTAAGGTGAAATTAATCAGGCTGAGAAGGAGTACAGTATGCGCGGTAGTCATAGGCAGTAGTCTGGAGCTACGGTAAAAGAGGCCGTCTAAGATGGCGTGGCAACGCGAAAAGTGCGCTTACTACGACGACGACCAAGCCCCTATTGGCATTTTTACATGGGTTCCATCTCATATAGGAGTAATAGGAAATGAATTGGCAGACAGATATGCAAAACAAGCTTCAAAAAACAGTTGCATTGAGATATTGATTCCATTTAGTAAAGAGGAGATAAAATCTATTATAAAACAAAAGCTTAAGGAAAGATGGCAGAAGCAGTGGGAGGAGGAAAAAACTGGTAGATGGCTTTATAGCATTCAAAGGAAAGTTGAGGTAATGAGGGGAACAGGAAGAAGTAGAAAAGAAGATAATATCATATCCAGGTTACGTTTTGGTCATACAGGTTTAAACAGTACATTATTTAAAATGGGAAGACATCCATCAGGAAATTGTGAATTTTGTTTTCAAGAAGAGACAGTAGAACATGTTTTGTTGTTTTGTCCAAAGTACTCTGAGGAGAGAAGGAAATTAGAATATCGACTTCTAAAGAATAAGTTACAATTAAAAATATCAGATATGTTGGGATATTGCTCCTCTTCTGAATATTTACGTCATTTATTAAGATTTCTTAAGAAAACTAAACTGATAGAAAGGATTTAGTTTTTTTTTTTTTTAAGTTGCGTCCTGATCCACACTCCTTACCAGTAGGTGGCAGTAATGCACACCAATAAGTTGCTTGTCAACCGCCATTAAACAAGAAGAAGAAGAAGAAGAATAAGAAGAAGTGACCCTGAAGAAGAACCTGACATATCCCTGCTCTAACCGAATCATCTGTGGGAAAAAGCAGTTTTTCAATGGAGTTTAGGAAAAGCAATGAGAGAATACGCAGATTGTTCCAAGAACTTACTGTTTCTCATCCAGCCATAACATTTTATTGGAGCCGTTATATCCCAGATATTCACTGGAAAACTGTTTGGATGATCCCTCATAAATATTTAATTATAAACAAGGTGAAGGAAGTGTCATTTAAAATTCTCCATAAAATTTACCCTGCTAAACATTATATGATAAAATATAAACGCGACATAAACACTAATTGCACTTTCTGTGAGGGCCATCCAGAAACTGTGACACATCTTTTTTGGCTCTGCCCTGTTATACAAAGGTTTTGGTCTGAATTTAGCAGGTTTATTATTGACCATATTTTAAACAATTTTTCTTTATGCTGGGAAAATGTTTTATTTTGTTTCTATAGATTTCATAGAAAGGTTGCTAATCATTTCTTTATAATAAACTTACTAATACTCTTTGCTAAATATTATATTCATAAATGCAAGTTTGCTAATAGGACACCTTGTTTTTCTTTTTTCATTAAAGATATGGGTCTATATGTCAAATCAATAACAGACTCTACAAATCAAAAGGCTCAAAGGACAATCTCGATATGTACGTCTTTGCATGTTCTTATCTAATCACCCCTGGTTGTATTGCTTGAATGTTGTATTGTTCTTTATGCTGTTTGTTGTATACTAATTTCATTTAAATAAAGTTCATTGAAAAGAAAAAAAGAAAAAGAAGAAGAAGCTGAAGAAGCCGTTCTGTGCTGAAGAAGAAAAGAACGAAAAGAAGAAGAAATAAAGTTTAAGAAGAACAAGCTTAGACTTCAGTTTGATTTTACGGCCTAGGAGCGGAAGCTATTTTAAAAAATAAAATCTGAGGGTGACCCGGATGTAGATGTAGGTGCGCATGCGCAATGAGCTGCTGGTAGGGATCGGGTAGCATTAGCAGCATTAGCTTAGCTTGTGTGTGGAGTCATTGTAGAGAGGCTGATAATCTGGGAGTGTTTGCAGTGAGAATGTCTTCAGTCCAGCTTCAAGGAGAGTTTATCACCGAGCAGTTAACTCCTGCTGAAGAAACATTCACGGAGTTTAAAGGGAGTTTGGTCAATTCGGAGGAAAAGATGGACGATCAACATCTACTGCTGGATTTCACCAGGATCCCCCAGATCATCTTACACCGGATAGGTAGGAAACACCTGATAGAAACGATTCCCTGATGATGCACACTGTGGATTTTAGCCTCATCTGATTGGAAAACTGCTTAGAGGAGATCAACATGCTAAGCTAAAGCTAACTTACGGTCAGCGGCCATCTTACTGCGGTCAGCTCGCTCACTTCCAGCATTGGGTTTTAATGACTGCGGTCAAGTTAGTCATTTTCTCCGGTTAAACCTCTTCTTCTCTCCGAGTTCACTGCAATCACAGAAAGCCGTCTCTACCATAGAGATAATATTAGAGTAGACCCCGCATTGACTGTCTCTGCGCAGACATTACGGGCGCCATCTTGGGGAGGTCATCCTGCTGCCCTAACCTGCTGCTTTAAGCAGAACAGTAGAAGGATGCCTCAGCACTGCAGCGGAGTTTAGTTTAAATCAACAGACTGTTGACATCAGGGCTGGAGGGAGAACTTCATGAAGGCATCAGAGCTTTGGAAGACATTACTAAATAAACAGCAGATATACACTACATAGAATAGAAACTCCCTTTGTTGGCCCACTGTGGGAGGGCTGTAAAGAAGAAAAAAAAGTAAAACACGAAACACTATGAACAAATAAATTTAAAAAAAGAAATACTGAATAGCCTACTGTATAGGCTCATCATGTTCTTTTTAATTATAAATAGATGCATCTGAATAATGTATAATTAATATGCAGCTGTGGACATTTTTACTGTGTGTGTGTATATATATATATATACTATATTTTTTTGTTGTTTCTTTACTAAACAGTTCAATGGATAAATAACTGGTATAACTTTGGCTTGGATTGTTTTAAAACATTTTAAAAACAACAATTTCTTGTGAACACAAACTTTGTGTGGCGGACTTTAAAGGAATAGTACACACAAAACATGATTAGCCTTCATTTTCTACTCACCCCATGTTGAACAACAACACTCTGGAGTACTTTTTTAGAGCATAAACAGTAGTGTATAGGATTTTTCCTAAAAGCTGCTGCTTCATATTCCGTAGTCTACGGAAACCGCGGCTGCAGACCAAAACCAGATGAAAGTGCGATTCAGCGCCTGCTCTGCTATCGAGCAATGCAAGCGTAGAAGAAGAAAAGTGTGCTGTTTACCTGTGCAAAGAAAGAAACAACGTAAAAGAAAAAATGTCTGAGGACTCACTCAGTGTTGAGGAAGAGCATGAGTTCTTTTGCCGAGCTGAATGCGCATGCGCTTTCATCTGGTTTGGTCTGCTGCGGTTTCCGTAGACTCGTGAACGCCGCTTTTAGGAAATCCTATACACTACCGTTTATGCTCTAAAACATTCTAAATGACTTCGCTTCGGTAAATTCTGGATGCTACCCACTCAAGACACTTGGAATACATTGGACCCAGCAGTATGGAGGAATAAAATGGACACGTTTTTGTGTCGATTTTATGGACCTTTCTGCCTCGGGCACCCATAGACCTCCATTATTTTGAATGTCAGCAGACAGCAAGAGAAGCCTCCCCAGATCTCCAGATGCATTTGAGATATCAAAAAGTACTCCAGATCTGTTGGTTCAGCATGGGGTGAGTAGAAATGAAGGCTAATCATGGTCTGCTGGGTGTACTTATTCTCTTTAAAGAAGGGTTTTGTCATTTTAACCAACTACAAAAAGCTCTGAAAAAAGGAACCTTCGTTTGGACTTTTCGACTCAATTAGATAAAAGGCTGATTTATTTATTTTATTTAAATGGGTCAATCCTTTTTCAACAGGGTAAAAATGATTCAAAATGATTTTGATTTGTTTTTTTTTGTAAAAGTTATTCCATTTCAAATTTCTAAAAAAGTAGATAATTTTTTTTATCTCATGTCTTATCTGTAAACACACCAAGTTTGAAGTCGATGGCTCAAATACACTTGGAGGAGATAATTAAAATTCAACGTCAACAAAATTGAAAAATTGCCAAAAATCTGCATTTGACCCAAAATGGCCGACTTCCTCTAGGTTTTAGAGCCTACCTCCAAGAGACTTTTTTCATGATTCGTAGAGATCTACCTACCTGCCACAGTTAGGCCTTCACAGTGCTGTCGCTGCTCGGGCCTAATGAGACGAAATGTTACCCAGAGTTTCTATCTTAATATATATATTCAACTCTTGCTTCAGGGTCTGAGTTGACTTGCTGTCTGCTGATCCCGGTCTTCTGTCTGCTTGTTAATGGCGCCATCTGAAAAATTGGTCAAAAGGGTTTAATATGACTAATAAATCTATGATTGCTTAAATATACTTTTGTGCCTCGTAGTTTTGTCTTTTTTCATATGATTTTACTATAATCAAAGACAAATGTTTACTCCTGAGTAGTAACGATAAATGACTGAATTTGAAGAATGTGTTTAAATAAACAGGCAGTTTAAGTAACTTTTACGTGTAAATAAATAGAAACTGAGGAAATCATATTTGTCATGTAAAACACTCAGTAGTTTTGATCCTCGGTCACCCCAGATAAATTCTATGTTCACTTCCAACCTAATATTTAGCTACAGAAACCAAGCTAGGTACTTCTCATGACGTTACACTATCAAATTGATCATCAGAACGTAGATCTACATTTAAAGATTAGTTTTCAATGTTCTGAGGTGGTCGCCTCACATGATAGCTAAAGGTGTCCAGTAGTTGACAACAGTCAAACTGCATTTATCAAAAGTCTCTGGATGATGCAGTATCCTGTCCCTGTCATGATTTTAAATGAAAAGTCCCAAAATTGTCCTTTTTTGATGGTCGCCCCTAATAATATCTCATCAAATGATCGTGTACAGACATTTGTTTTGATGTCATGATAGAAACAGACGTACAGATGCTTATTTTGCCAATGAATGTAAAACAAGATGGAATTTATTCCAAGAAGGTTAAGAGAGATATTTGGTTTGAATAAGTTGGTTTAGTTATTTTAAACTGGTTGTCTAAATCGAAATCAAGGATAGATGGTCATCCCACAGGATGTTCTAACACTTCAGATGGCAGTAAAACATCAATAATTGAAATGTTTGGAAAACTAAGGTTTGGTTGGTTTGTGTGCTGTGTTGGTTTTTCCAGACCGCTTGCAGGATTATGTTGGAAAAAGAGGAGGATTCTCTGACCAGCAGCTCTGTGGACAGGAGAGGAATTCCAGTTTGGACCAAGAGGAACCAGAAGCTCTGCAGATAAAAGAAGAGCAGAAAGAACCAGAACATCCCTGGACTAAAGAGGAAACCATGGAGCTCCCCATAATTCAGCATGAAGAGCAGCTTGTTCTGAAGCAGGAGACCGAAGACCTAATGGAGAGAACCTTTCCAAGGTTTGACATTTGGAGAAATCTTTCCAAAAAAAGAACATTTGATGGATCACACGAGCACTCTCTCAGGTGAGAAGATTAATCAATGTCTGTCCTGTGGAAAAAGCTTCTCTCAGAAATTAAATCTTGTTACACACATCAGACTTCATACAGGTGAGAAACTATTTCCCTGTACTATTTGTTAACAAAAGGTTTACTGTAGAAAGTAATTTGACTAAACACACAAGAGATCATACTGGTGAGAAGCTGTTTGAATGTTTGTCTTTGGGACAAACCTTTATCTTAAAATCTGGCCCTAATGAACACATGAGAATTCACAGCAATGAGAAGCCTTTCTCCAGTTCTATTTGTAGCAAACAGTTTACTCTAAAAGGTAAGTTAACTGAACACTAGGGCTGTCACAATAACCGCACCAATGAAATATGGCGATATCAAGAAGCTCACCGCGCTACAAAACCAGCCACCGCCATCACCGCATCTTGGGACAACAGTTGAGAAGGAAACAATGGCAGCTGCACTGATATCAAATGTTACTTCCTCCTTTGGGAATTTTGGTTTCAGCCAAAGGAAAAGGGCTAGCCAGACAATTTAAATAAGGCAATTTATAAAATCTGCAGCAAAACGGTTCAAGTAAAACGTGGAAACACAACAAATTTAAGGGCTCATCTAGCTAGCTACCACCCAGCTGTTACGGAGCGGCTACCGCCGCCTCCTGCCACACAGAGTGGTGGGGCGGCTCATGTCGGTGCCAGCCGACAGCTTGGAGTCGGCGAAGCCTTTGCTCGAGTCGCTAAGTACAGCAGAGACAGTGACGGACATAAACAGCCGCTGTTACACGTAGGGCTGCAACTAACGACTATTTTGATAGTCGACTAGTCAGCGACTATTGAAACGATTATTCGACTTATCGGATAATTATTACTTTTTTCTAAATTCATAATGAAGTTGATTTAATCATGTGGCACATGATGATGAACACAAAGGTGGTTACAATGAAAACAACTTATTTTATTGCACATACTGTGGATTTGTACAAAAATTAAATAAAAATGTCCTAACTTCAATTAGGCACAGTGCTCATTCAACAGAGACGTAAAATTTATAAATAAATAAACCTCTGTCCATTTTTTAGGGACAGGCAAATAAATGATTAATAAATTAAAATCAAATAAACATTTTTTCCCCTGTGAACCAAGAACAGGCTCATTAGCAGCAGCAGAACATTAAATAAAACAAAGATGTGCATTTTGTGAAGTACATTCTGTGGTCAACTGTCTGTTGCAAAAGAACTTTACAATTCTCAACAGTCTGAAATCTAACGGTATTAACAACTAACATTAGTAGATACAGCTGAAAATAAGCATTCAGAGCTGTCTTTACTCAAGTTGTAAACATGGGCTGTGTGATATAACTTGGACACAAACTTGTCATGGTGGACAGACCAGGTTTAAAATAAAGATGAGGCTCAGGATATGTTGTTCAGTTTATTTATACTAAGAAAAGTCAGCATATCAACATGGTCTCGTGTGAGACTTGCTCTCTTCTGCGAGCAGATATTTCCTGCTGCTGAGAAGATTCGCTCTGCTGGGGTGGATGTTGCAGGAATGCACAAAAGGGATCTTGCTACATTGGACAGTGTGGGAAAACGGCCCTCATTTTCTCTCCACCAGCTGAGCGGATCATCCTTTTTGCCTATTAGTGCCTCTGTGAAGAACAGCTGAACTTCCCTCCTCACCATCTGAATGACGTCAGCACTGATAAATACTAACAGAGAGAAAATAGGACCAATTGATAACGACGTGGACTTTTTTCCACTACAATGTTTTTGGGATGCAAATATAATCTTTTGGACACATAATGTTTTGGGAAGAGAAAGTTTTATTTCGCTGTTCCTAAAACCTGCAGGACTACTTTCAGCTGTGATATAACTTGGACACAAGTCCTGCTCACAGGACGACAGACCAGGTTTAAAAGTCAGTGTGATTGCATGGCTGGTGATCGGGATGTCATACAGTCATGTTCAGTTTATTTATACTAAGAAAAGTCAGCATATCAACATGGTCTCATGTGAGACTTGCTCTCTTTTGCGAGCAGATATTTCCTGCTGCTGAGAAGATTCGCTCTGCTGGGGTGGATGTTGCAGGAATGCACAAAAGGGATCTTGCTACATTGGACAGTGTGGGAAAACGGCCCTCATTTCCTCTCCACCAGCTGAGCGGATCATCCTTTTTGCCTATTAGTGCCTCTGTGAAGAACAGCTGAACTTCCCTCCTCACCATTTGGATTTTTTGGTCCTCCTGGGTCTCCTCCTCTTCCTCACTCCGGCTGTCAGTGTCGGACTGAAGAAGGTTATCCAGCGCTGACTTTACCCCTGAGACATTGCCCCTCCTCTTCAGCTGTAGCTCAGGGTCACCATGTATCCCAGTCTCAGCCTTAGCTTCTTTTATGGCAAGAACTTCAATTGTGCTTTGCGACCTTGTGCCATCTTCAGGGGAGATAAACTTCATCTTTCGGAATCTTGGGTCGATGGCAGCTGCAAGAACAAGTGGGTTGTCTCTCTCTGCAGACACAGTGTTAAGATTCTCCCACCTCTCACTTATTCCCTTTCCTGCATTTGCTCGAAAGGCTTTTCCTGCTCTCGTCTCAAACTGTGTTTGCTGTATGGACCGTTGCAGACCTTTAACCAGCTGTGGAAGACATGAAGCAGTAGCATACTCCTGTCCACTGAGGAAAACGGTTGCACATTCAAAAGGCCCCAATCCTTGCACCAGCTCTTCAAGTAGCACCCACTGCTCTGGTTTGAGGTCACAGTAGTGCTTGCCTCTAGGTGTTACCTCAGGGTCAGAGAGGGTCGCTGTGACTGGCCATCGCTGCTCCAGGAGTCTCTCCATCATGTAGTACGTGCTATTCCATCGAGTACTTACGTCCTGGATCAGCTTGTGCTCTGCTGTGTTCATTTGTTGCTGCTTCTTCTTCAGTTTTGAATTCGCCAGCTCACTTCTCCTAAAGTGCTCCACTTAGTTTCTTGCTGCACCGGTGGCTTTGTTGATGCTGGGCTCTTTGAGGGCACTGTTAACAATAAGTTGGAGAGTGTGCCCAGCACAGCGCACAGAAAACCAACCATGTTTTTCTTCCAGCAGTCGAGCTGCAGCCACCATGTTAGACCCATTGTCGTGTACTATTGCTTTAATTTTGCTAGGCAAGATGTCAAATTTCTCTATCACCTCTTCCATCCATAGCATGATGTTGGCAGCAGTATGCCTCTCCTCTAGAGGTAGAGTGGCGAGGTTTAGAGTTTTCATTTGCCAGTCTTTGGTAATGAAGTGACACGAAACTCCAAGATATGCCTCTGTGGCACGGCTGGTCCAAACATCACACGTCAGTGTGAGGGAGCTGCTGACCTCTTTTAGGATCTCCTTTACCTTTAAACACAAAAGTTGATTTTTGTAAATATTTAAAGAGTAAAAACCTACAAATCAACAGAAACTATTCAACATAAAAGTTTTATTGCAGCTGCTCTATCATACTACAAAAATTAAGTTATGTATAATTGCTTTTAAATGAAATTTGTGATTGTTTGTATGAAATGTGTGTGTGTTGGTGGGTGGGGGTGATTGATTGCTAATATGAAATACATAATTGCTATTAAATGAAATGTTTGATTTCTTATATGAACTCTGTGTGTGTGTGTATTTTCAACAATTACCTTCAGAAACATTGTACTGCATTTCTGCTCCATCAAGTGGGTGAAATGGGTCCTGGATGGCAGGATATAGTCGGGGTTGAACTGGGCTATCATCTGTTGAAACCCAGCACCGTCAACCATGGAGAGTGGCCTCATATCATAGATGAGCATCTGCAGTACTGACTCCGTGAGGGCAGCCGCCTGTTGCGGGGTGCACGTCTGCCTCCTTTGCAGGAAGGGCTCCATGGTGCTTCTCTTCTTCGGACTGCGTGCATTTAATTTAAAATATGTTTGTCAGGCAGTCTGGCATAACGCTCAAGCTCTTTTTAATAGCAAAAATGCGCTTATAAGTATGTCATTAAAACTGCATTGGCTTGAATGTTACTTGCATCTTACCGAGGCGAGTCAGACTCCGTTTCGTTCAACTCCCCGACGTGCTTTCTCTTTAAATGTTCGTGCATCACCGAGGTACTGCCATGATACGCAAGGTCTGCTTTGCAAACCTTGCAAGTAATCTTTTTATTCGCCGTATCCAGGCTAAAATGCTCCCAAACTTTAGAAGTATTGGTACGCGTACCTGATATTGACGCTGCCATATTTGTATGTTACCGCTCAGAGACAGAGACACTACTGCGCATGAGCGACTCTCGGCAGAGTTCATAATCAAGTGAGATGCCTCACTCTGTTGGAAAAATGCGTCTGGCGACAATAGTCGACAATGGAATTCATTGTTGACAATTTCTATCATCGTTTTTTGTCGACAACGTCGACTAATCGTTGCAGCCCTAGTTACACAGTACCGGGTTGAAGAAATGCTGCCATTTTCCACTGTGGAGAAACCTGCATTCCGGTCGCTCCTCCGAGCGCACCGTCCCAGAGGGTTTTCAGTGTCGCTGGAAATGTTGTCGCCCCTCTCAGATCCTCTCCAGCAGCATCAGGTTAACATGCTGGTTTTCTTTGCCCGCAACAAGGACATGGCTGAGATTTAAATCACCGTCATTTGTTTGTGTGTGAATTAAGAATTATGGCGCCTGTTACATTAAATTTTTTATTGGCGCACTTAAGTAAATAAAAACAAAGAAACAGGCACTTTTAATTTTTATTAAAGATGCTGAAGTCAAATTTGCCTTTAAAAGTTCAGCCTTCTTCTGAATTTTAAGTTCAGTCGGAGAAATGAGGCATATCAGTGCCATTACTGCCCTTTGATCTGCGTTCAATAAAGTGTTATAAAATTGCCATGTGGTTTTTTTTTTTAAACCTTTTTTAATATTTAAGCGACATGTTTCAAAGGAAATTTTGCCATGTAGTTGGTAATTTAACAATATATAAACACATTTGGGAAATAAATAGATTAGAATAAAGGAAAAAAAAGATGGTGCAATAATGTTGCATATTGCGATATTTTGCCTCCTTGAATAATCGCAGGGCGAATTCCTCCACCGCGACAGCCCTGCTGAACACATGAGAATTCATACTGGTGAGAAGCCTTTCATATGCCTGTCCTGTGGAAAAAGCTTCACTCAGAAATGCAATCTTAATACACACAACAGAATTCATTCCCCATGATCCTCTCTGCTGTTTTCTGTGTAGGGCTGCAACTAACACGATTATTTTAAAAATCGATGAATCTGCCGATTTTTTTTTTTTTCAGTTAATCGATGAATCGGACAAAAATATTTTTATATTAACCTCTTTATTCAAAAAATAAACATTTTAGACAGAACAAACAAGCACACAAGTACAGGTTGCTCATTAACTGCACTGGTGCAATATGAAAAATAAATGTTTGTGTTAAAACTACGCAAACTTACATGAGAAATGTAGCTGTACATCCACAAAATATAGGCTACTTTTGTTTCATAAAGTGCATAAAAAGACATTTTTGTTTTAAAAGCCCTAAGGGGTTCAAACAATAGGTCCCCATTTCAACAAATTAGTTTTTTAGACTAGAAGAGTTCTGCCTTTTAAGACAGGAAAGTATAGCAGTTAAAGTTGCTGCTTGAGAAAATACTGAACCATAGAGATAAAATAGCCCTGTGATTCAAATTATGAATTGTATTTGGAATAAAAATGAGAGAACTAGGGGTGCTAAAAAACATCCCTCCAAAGACAGATATTTGGCATGGGAATGTGGTAGTGAAATTGACATATTACTGATCTTGCTGGATTTTAATTCTGCTTTACTTCCATAAATTGCAGGATCTTCTTTACTTTATCTTTGCCGGAAGATTTAAACTTTAAAAGCTTCCTTGCCCTCATAATTTGCAAGTTAATTTTTTATTAAGAAAATATAAATGCAGACAGACAGACAGACAACACGGTGAAATCATCTTTACTCTCGACAGGCTGCAGCCATGTCACGAATTCATCTTTTCCAGCCACTTTTTGCAGTTTACATTGTCATTGTCTCTAGCTCTTTCTCGAGCTTCTTTTCCAAACAACAACTGTTTTATGATCAATTGCAGCAGTTATGCGCAAATTAATCGTGTCAAAAAATGGTCACTTTTTAAACACCACAATGTATTAAATGAATACAAATGCTGGGAACCAATTTTTTTACATTATTTCTTTAATATTTTGTTCTATGAATAAGCTACACAAGCATCCTCTTTAAACTACTAAGAATTGTGCTATAAATGTGACTTTACCCGATTCTTATGTACACCTTAGTAATTTATTGATATGCCGCGACAATGTCCTCCTTTTTGGTGCTATAGAAATGGCCACCCTAGTTGAAGACGTGCCAGCAGCACTTTACAGGTCTGCTGTATGGGACCACTTTGCATTTAGAGGGACCTAACATGACGGTGGAAAGAAAGTTGTGGATAGAAGTGCAACAGTGTGCAAGCATTGTGCAACACGCGTTGTACTTTACAAGACATAATAGATTTTCCTAACAATCAACATATACCGAACCGAAAACCGTGGATTTTGTGAACCGGTCCACCCCTAATGTCCTTGTGTCATGTGCAATTATAGACATCCTTGTGCTTGAAAACAGTGTTCATGACAGACAATCTGTGCTTTTTTAACTACTCTTTTTCTAACCGGTCATCCGGGGGAATTTAAGCCCCTGAAAACATAGCCTCTGTTATCATTCAATTCAGTTTATTTATACAGCGCCAATTCACAACTCATGTCATCTTAACCACTTTATAGAGACAATTCAGTCAGATTGGTTTAAAGTTTTCTATCCAAAGAAATCCAGCTGATTATATCGACACATTGACTCAAAGCCAATCCCTCACACCAAGTATGCTTGTAGTTTTTTATTTTTATGTAGCGGCACATTTTAGGCTCCCCAGAGTTTCATTGGCTGCAGTGTTACTCTCAGGTTGTAGTTTGGTAAGCTACAACTCAACACAAAACGGGAAAGGTTATAACTACAAGTGAGAAGTTTGTTCTCAAAAAAGGAATAAAATCATCCGTTGTCAGGAACTGCAGGGCTTAAAGTTCTCTGGCATAGTGGCAGATTTGCGGCTTGTGTCAACTGTGGTATTAGAAGAAATGGGATTGTGTATTGAAATGTATATTTTAAAACCATCAGAAAAGGTTTCTACTCCAGAATGAGTTAAAAGGGGTCCCTATGTCCTCCAGCAGTCTAAGCCTATAGCAACATAACTATAGAGATAGCTCTGGATAACCTGGCCACTCTAACTATAAGCTTTATCAAAAAGGGAAAGTTTTAAGCCTAAAAGTAGACAGGGTGTCTGCCTCACAGGCTAAAACTGGTAGTTGGTTCCATAGGAGAGGAGCCTGATAACTAAAAGATCTGCATCCCATTCTACTTTTTAGAAATTCTAGGAACCACTAGTAAACCTGCAGAGACTGACAGGTAAGTGCTCTGTTAGGAACATAGAGAATGATCTGATATTAGATTGAGTTTGACCATTTAAGCGCTTTATATGTGACAGGAGTTGACGTTCAAGATTTTTACCACTTGCCCACAGGGCAAGTGACTTTCACATTTCATTTGCCCAGAAACAATTTTTACTTGCCCAGTATAATTGTGAGACCCTCACAAAGAGTGAAATGCAAGTTAAAAGTATTTTAATGTACTGTAATGGTTATTCAGCCAAATAATCAGTAAATATCAGTAGAAATCCGCTGTTTTCGCGGGTTGTGCTGCAGTTGTTGCCGTGGCAACGGGCAGCCTTGTGACACTGAAGGTGGTTGTTTATATTCATCCACGATAATACTACTGTTGGTTACCTGATTACTTGACAACTGTAATTTATTAGGTGAAGGGTTTTGTTATCTTTACATTTATTACAATACTTTAATATTTCTTCTCTTTACATTTCCAAATATTTGTGTTTAAGGGTTTACTGTACACTGTATGGTTTATGAAGATAAGTGAGCCTTTAGTGTCCTTATTGTTGTTGGAATGGTTTGAACATATTTGTTATTTTCCATTTTTATTTCCCATTTGCAATGATGTCAATAAGTTTTGAAAAGACATATTGAGTATTCTGAACAGCTTTAAGCTAAAGAAAATGAAAGTGAATTCATATTGCACTATAGCTGTGATTAGCAGCACTATAAAAACTGCACTGGCTAACAGTATTATTTGTTCTATTTAATGGCAGCTATATGGGACTAGTACCTATACAGAGAGTGCCCGTGGATATATTTCAATGTGAAATGATGAGGGGTTTAGGTGTTTATTGAAGTCAAAGCGTGATACTGAGTGTGAGAGAAACTAGTGTATTTTGACAGAGTTATATGGTTATGTTTAATATAACAATAGCTTTATGGTTATACTGTATGTTTGTGTTCTATGGGAAGCGAACAAACAACATTACATACTTACCTGTTTAATGGACACTGGACACTGCACATTCACTTACATTCACACATATCATACTTACCTGACAGTAACACACACTCACCTACTTACCTGAAACATACACTACCTGAAAAAAAAGGGAATAAGAACTGTATACACGTTCGTATGCACATTGTACCTGGAAGAAGACACTGAAAGAGACACTATTGCAGATTTTGGGAATATTTTATTGGTTGTTTGATTGATTGTTTTGTTATATAATTGTGAATAAATCAGAGGAGTTTTGGGAACGAAAGAGAATGGTTCGTTGTTCTTGATCCTGTGATCATTCACTCTGTTTTTCAGAACCCAAAGCCAGCGACACACTGAAGACTCATCTTTTTCTTTTTCAATATTGTGACGGGTACCGCCCAGCTTGGGTACCCAATGTTTGCATAATTAAATATAGTTCCTAATATTTCATTTTTTGTATATATATCAATAAAACATGTTTTGTTTTTTTTATGTTTTTTGTAATTCAGTAATTTTTACATTTACAGGTTCCTGGTGTTTATATGCATGCATCAGATAATGAACTCCTCAGATTCCTTCCTGCAGATTCTTTTCAAACCAAACTTTGCTTTAAACTGTTGTATGCTTGGAAAAATATATAAATTGTAATGTTAAAAATCTAAAAAGAAACTTGACAGGTTAAAAACACTTAAGATAAATCACAAGAAAGAAGCCAATGTCACAAATGAATAACAACTTTTAATTTGGAGTTACGGTTTGTTTATACAAGATAATACTATTAATATAATGTGACTTTTCTAGAGAATCATTATACATACCAGATTTTCAATGCACTAAGTAAGGCTTAATATTAAACGTGCTTCTTTTTTTCCTCAAATGCGCGTGCGCCTTTGTGCGCGGTAGCGCCTCTTTGCGCGGTGCGCGCCTATGTGTGTTGCAAGGGTCGCGACTTTTGGAGACCACCTCATTGAGGAGATGCTGAGAATGGCTGAGGGAGGTGAATGTAAAAGGAGACCAGGTGGTTTTTTCCACTCCTATCACTTCACAATTTCGCCATCTCATCGCTGCAGCTAATCTGAGCTCCATGCGTGCCTATCTCACAGCTGATGTGAAAAACATGGTGAAACAAATTAATGCTGATCGCTGTGAACGGTTGCAGAACAGGTGCAGCAAAGCAGTCGGTTAATGATGCAAAGTCAACGGTTGATCTAGCCGCACAGAAGCAGCAAAAGCCGTCCCGCGAGCGCGTTTGAGCAGCAGGCGCCGCCAACGCTGCTGCTGCTTTCGAGAATGGAAAAATTGAAGTTTTGCTGCTGGCGCCCCCGCATCAGGTAATCAGAGAAGCTGATCTGGGAGCTGACAGCGAGACGAAACACAGCTCTGATGACATATGATTTTAAAGCAAATGAATATGATAGTAAGGCAAATGGAAGGGCTGGATGGATGAGGAGATGATGGCGTGGCTGAGGCAGGTGTATGTGAGGAGACCAGGTGGTTTTTTCCACGCATCACCATCGCTGCGTGCCCATCTCACAGCCGATGTGAAAAACATGGTGAAAAAAAATAAACGCTGTGCTCGCCGTTATCTCGGGGGGTCTGACTAAAGGAACTTCCACCGCTCGACATCGGTGTGAACCGGCCGTTCAAAGTAAGGCTGCGAGCGGCGTGGGAGCGATGGATGACAGGCGGAACCACAGTTTCAGGATAATGGGAAGGCAGCGCCGGGCAAGTTACGCCACCGTTTGCAGATGGATTGTAGATGCTTGGACTAACGTGTCTGCTGGCTCTGTTGTTCAAGCTTTTGCAAAAGCAGGCATTATTTGAGGAGCCGCGCTGCACGGAAAGTGACTCTGACAGCTAAGAAGGGGAAATTGGCACTGAGAAGGCCAGCCGCTTACTTCAGAAACAACAGATGATGATGACTCTGATGGGTTCGACATACTTTGTAATAAATACATGAATAAAAGCACAATCCTTACTCAGTTTTGCTCCCGCTCTATTTTTCTACCTGAAAACTTAATTCAACAAGCAGCCTCTGGGCCCGGGTTAACTCCTCGCTCACCGCTATATGCTGGCAGGTGTTTTTTTTTCATCTAAATAATCTAAATCTTTTTTTTTTTTATAACTTTATTTTTATTTTAATCGTTATTAACAAACAATACATAGAAACTATAATAGACAAAAAGTACAGAACAATCGAAGCAAAAAACAAAAAAACAGGGGGAGACTCGTATTTTAGTAACTCAAAACACATGGGGACCATCCATTTCCAAAATTAGTCCGGTATCGTTGATGTGAAGTTTGTCCATTTTTCCCATTTGTCTAAGCATTGCTGCTCCTGCGTCCTCAGCCTATGTGTTAGAAGCTCCATCTCAAATAGTGAAATCACAGTCTGTATCCACTCCTTTGTGGTAGGAGGTTCAGATTTGCACCACCTCCTGGTTATCACCTTTTTAGCTGCCACCAACAGAATTTTTAACAAATAACAATCATTATTAAATATGATATTGTCCAAAAGACCAAGGTATAATACCAGACCGGACTTGGGTATTGAGTAACCCAGTATTGTTACAATCTTACTGTGTATTTCGTTCCAGAACTGAGTAATTTTAGGACAAAGCCAGAAAATATGCGCGTGATTAACATTAAATTCTCCACAATCTCTCCAGCATGGCTGAGCTCTAGATTTGAATTTACTAGTAATTTTGGGTGTTATATAAAATCTGATTATATTCTTCCAACAATGTTCTCTCCAGATTCTGGAAGAGGATGTTGTAGTTTGGGTCTTCCAAATATTCAGCCAGCCTTCGTCGGTTATTAGAATATCAAATTCCCTTTCCCATTTTGTTTTAATATTCAATGTATTAGTGCCTCTATTTTCTAACAGATATTTATAGAGGAAAGACACTGTTCTTTGTTTTTTACCCTTATATGTCTCAATCAGCATTTTGATAATCCCATTTAAATTTGGGTCTATTTTTTGTTTTATTTCTTTGTTATAGAAGTCCCTTAATTGTAGATATCTAAAGTGATCTTGAGTTCTTAGAGCAAACTCTTGCTGTAGTTCCTGGAAACTTTTAAAGTGCCCATTGTTAAGGACTACGCATAACGCTGTTAAGCCTCTTTCTGACCATTGTTTAAATCGTGTGTCTTGGATAAAATATTTATTATAGGCTGGCCACTGGATCAGACCCAACTGTTTCTCTAATTTGCATATTCGGATTATATGTAACCATTTACCCAGAGAAAAACTAGTAATGGCATTAACATTCTTTAATGTATTCTTAGTGGTCTCTATATCACCAATGATACTCCGCAGTTCTCTTCCGTTAACTCTTTGTTCAATATTTTTCCATTTCGCTTCATAATTTATGTCACTTATATTTATTATGGGAGTTATTTGGGCAGCATAATAATATTTTCTAAGGTCAGGTAAGGCCCTACCTCCTTTCTCCTTTGGTATATGTAAAGTTTCAAATTTTATTCTGGGTTTTTTACCGTTCCATATGAATCTAGAAATAATCTGGTTCCATGTTTTAAACTGTCTATCCGGGATTTCTATAGGTAATGCCAAGAAGAGGTACAATAACCTTGGTAACATGTTCATTTTTATCGCTTCAATTCTGTAGCTGAAGTCTAGTGTTAGGACATCCCACTTTCTAATATCCCTCCTAATTTCTTGGTCCACTTTAGTAAAGTTAGCTTTGTACAGATCACCTATGTTTTTCGTTAATCGTATTCCTAGGTAAGTCATCATAGTAGAGCTCCAATTTAAAATTATATTTTCTACGTATTGTTTCAGATGGTGTATAAGCGAATGTCAAAACCTGTGTCTTTTTCAAATTTAGTTTGTATCCTGAATAGAAGCCAAATATCTCTAACTGGTTGATCAGACAAGGCAGCGAGTTTTCAGGGTCTGATAAATAACAAATAACATCGTCTGCAAACAAACCTATTATATGGGACTCATTATGAATATCTATACCTTTAAGATCCTTATGTTGTCTTATGTGTTGTGCCAGTGGCTCAATAAAAATTGCAAATAAAGTTGGTGACAAACAGCAGCCCTGACGGGTAGAGCGCTCTAGTTTTATATTGTCAGTTAGATTTCCATTAATCTTGATTCTGGCCACAGGTGACTGATACAAAGTCCTCACACACTGTACAGCTTTTTCATTAAAGCCAAATTTTCCAAGTGCTTTATATAAGAAGTTCCAGCCTACGCTGTCAAAAGCTTTCTCTGCATCGAGACTGATTAAGATAGCTGATGATTTTTTATTTTGAATATGGTCTATTATGTGAAGTGCCCTTCTGATGTTATCTCGCGTTTGGCGACCCTTAATAAATCCTGTCTGGTCCTATGATATCTCCAATGAATTGCTCAAATCGTTTCGCTAAAATCGAGGTATAGATTTTATAGTCCATGTTTAGGATGGATATAGGTCTATAATCAGAGCATGTTTCACTCTTCCTTTTTTTCGGAATGACTGTTATGATTGCTTCTCTCCAAGATGGCGGGAGCACTGCATGTTCCAGTATATAATTAAATGATTTTTCTAGTAGTGGTAGGAGATCTTCGCTGAAGGATTTGTACCACTCAGATGGCAGTCCATCACTTCCTGGTGTTTTACCATTTTTTAACCTATTAATTGCCTTTTGTATTTCTATACTAGTTATATAGGAAGTGAGAAGTTTGTTTTGGGTTTCACCAATTGAGGGCAGATCCAGTGACTCCAAGAAGGTTTCTATCTGTCCATCATTAGCAAAGGGAGGCTGACTGTATAATCTCTGGTAGTATTTCATAAACCTGTCCTCAATAATTGCTGGGTCATGTATCATTTGATTTGTTTCATCATCCTTTAATTTATAGATATGTCTATCTGACTGTTGCTTTTTCAATTTCTTTGCCAACAGTTTTGTTCCTTTAGGTCCCACCTCATGATATGATTGTTTAATAAACTTTGATTTCTTTTCAATTTCATATGTAAGCATTTTATCAATGTTGTTTCTTAGTTCTTTTATTTTTATTAACAGGTTGGGATTTTGGGTTAATTTGTGTTGTCTTTCCAGATCTGTTAGTTGAGCTCTTTCTTTTTCATAGGCATCCACTCTAGATTTCTTAAAGGCCGCTGTTTTTGAGATCAATTTTCCTCTTAATACTGCCTTAAGTGCGTCCCATAATATCACCGGATTAACCTGTCCATCGTCATTCTCTTCTATGTAAGTTTTTATATCGTGGGAAATTCCGGCTTTGATTGTTTTGGAGTTCAACAAGCCTACATTTAATCGCCATGCTGTTTTGCGTTTTTCAGAAGATAAATTTAGTTTTATTATTAGCGAAGAATGATCAGATATACTTGTTTCTTCTATTTTACATTCCTTTATCTTATATATATCAGATTTATTCATGAAAAAGTAATCAATTCTAGAATAACTTTTATTAGGCGCTGAGTAATGGGTATAGTCCTTTACATTGGTGTT
This sequence comes from Cyprinodon brontotheroides, assembly GCA_018398635.1. Classification (NCBI taxonomy): domain Eukaryota; kingdom Metazoa; phylum Chordata; class Actinopteri; order Cyprinodontiformes; family Cyprinodontidae; genus Cyprinodon; species Cyprinodon brontotheroides. Next base: position 916,599 of record JAGKQL010000018.1, read on the forward strand.
TAATTCCCTCCAGACATCAACAAATCCAAATTCCTCAAGTGTCAATTTAAATTTTTTTGTAGTGAAACTTTGTTGTTTTTTACTATTTGTTGTATCAAGTTTTGTGTTTAATACCATGTTGAAATCCCCTCCCCAAACCAACATTCCCTCTGTTTCCATAATTATTTTGTTGAGGAGGCTATTAAGGAATTGTTTATTACTATTTGGAGGATTGTAAACGTTGACCAGTGTCACCATTACATTGTCTAGAGTCCCCTTCACCATCACATACCTCCCCTCTTTATCTGACAGATCATAGCTACAATCAAAGTTTATTGAATCATGAATTAGAATTGAAACTCCTCTTTTGTTTCCATGTCTGAAAGAGCTGTAAAATACCTTTGAGTAGCCAAAGCCCCTGAGTTTTTTATGTTCCGATTTAGACAGATGCGTCTCCTGTAAATAGATTACCTGTGCTTTCTCTTTTCGCATTTTAGTTAGAATTTTTTTACGTTTTATAGGGTTATTCATACCATTCACATTCAACGAAACTATCTTGATAATATCAGTCATTATTTAGTTTTGTAAGGTCACCGTGTGATTCTAGAGAAAGATCCCCCAACAAATAGCTGAACAGGCTATTAAAACACAGATGAACAAATAGAACAGAAACTTCCAAAGGTGGAGATGTGTGAAAACATCCCTCAGTGTCCCTGCTGGTGGGGTGGGGGCAAAGTACCACACTAGGGTGGGGGCCCCCTCTAGTAGTAGACGGAGATCTACCTGTACTAGGTAAGTCCAACATTTGGTAAGCGCTACAACATTCACTCCTTTCGGCACTTTGTTTAAATATCTATCAAAAGACCTATGAGCAATAACTTCAGTAACAGAGGGGAGAATAATATCCAAAACAGGACTAAAACCAGCTGGTAAAGACATTCAGCTCTTAAATCGCCCATACGTTACTTTAATTTTTTTATTTTTTTTTTATTTTTTTTTATTTTTTTTTTTATTTTTTTATTTTTTTAATAGTAGAGCAAACCTGTTATGATTCAATGTTCAGAGTTACTGGTCCTCACGTCTGAACTCTGTGAGCCTCTCCCTCGCGCGTTGTCCTGCACCGGTGTTGTTGATCCGTTTCCATGGTAACAGTGAGTCGAGCCTCTCCTTGGTCACTTTCAACTTGTTCTCTCTTGGTACCCAGGTCAAGTCGAAGCCTCTCTTGATCATATCCGACGCTGCTTCATCTGCGTTCTGGTAGGTCCGCACTCCAGAGTCCCAGAAGATTCTCATCTTTGTGAACGGCGTCTGGAATCTGACGCCCTTCTGCTTCAAGGCTGCCTTTAATGGGCCATATGCTTTACGTTTTTCTATAACGTCCGAAGCATAATCGTTATCAAAGTAAAGGCGCTTGCCCTCCATCTCCACTTTCTGTTCCCAGGCTTTCCTCAGAACCATTTCTTTTGTGTTGGATTGCAAGAAATTCACAATTATAGACCTCGGGGCCGCATTGGGAGGCGGTCTGGGTGCCAGAGCTCGGTGTGCCCACTGAATCTGTGGTTCAGTTCCTTCCGGAAGCTTCAGCTGTTTGATCAGCAGATTGGCGACAAACTCGGAAACCGATCTACCTTCTTTACCTTCCGGAACTCCATAGATGCGAAGATTATTTCTCCGGCTTCGGCTCTCCAAATCCACAAGTTTGTCGTTCATAGCTCTGTTGCTTTCTAATGACACAAGCAGCGCATCTTTCATTTCCAAGCACGCCGCCTCCAGATCAGCTATTCGGGTCTGCGCCTCGTTGATACTGCCCTTCTGGTTCTGCAGTTCGCGCATCATTTCCTCCCTGAATCTGTTGAAATCTTCTTTCATTGTTGCCTTTACATCTTCTTTGAGTTCTTCTATGTCTTGCTTCATTTCGTTTTTAAACTCTTTTAATTCTTTAGAAAGCATCTTGATACTCTCCAGCAACGCGTGCTGTTGTAAGCCAACGCTAGCTTTGCTAGTAGCAGCGTTAGCCTCATCCTCACTACCATCTCCCGACTGCTCACCAAAATCTTGTGTTTTAGACGTCTTCTTTTCGGTCTTGTTAATTTTCGGCATCTTCCCCCTTTAAATGGTTTAGACTGAAGTTTTGATAGTTATCTGAAATAAGCAAGGGGGGAGATTTAAATACCGAAACGGAGGAGCCTGTTCCTACGTGGCCATCTTGTTGCAGCGCTGACCCGGAAGTCCCCAAATAATCTAAATCTTGCAGCTATATTTGCTGTGATCAGTGGGAATAAAGTAGTTTTAATATGTTTTTAAGTGAGAAAGTCCACCTGAAAACTTAATAATTGCAGTCAGTTCATCCAGATTATCTATTTCTGTCGGAGAGGGTAGCTCAGACCCCACATACCAGCGGTGCACCGACAGTAGAAATCCCTTCAACAGCAACCTCTAGGCCGGGCAGCCTCCGGGTTCACGCTGGTGGCTGGCAGGTGTTTTTCATCTAAATAATTTAAACTGCAGGCACCAGGGATACGGTAATAAAAGCGAACATATTCTGTCGGCGGGTTTCAGGATTTTAAGTTAGAATTTAGGAGTGATCACAGCTCTGTCATCTGCGATGTGTCTGTCTCACGGCCAGCTCCCAAGTTTGATTAATACTTTGTAATAAATACATTTCTGAATTAGCAAAATTATTGTCTTCATCTAAGCCTTCAACTTCTATGTTAGATCCAGTTCCAACCAGGTTATTTAAGGAGGTATTCCCTTTGATCTCCTCCTCCATCTTAGATGTGATTAATCTATCTCTGTTACAGGGATATGTACCTTTTAAGGTTGCTGTAATTAAACCTCTGCTTAAGAAACGGTCTCTTGGCCCAGATGACTTGGTTAATTATAGACCTATATCCAATCTTCCTTTCTTATCCAAAATTCTTGAGAAAGTAGTTGCCAAACAAGTTTGCGATCACTTACACCATAATGAACTTTTTGAAGAGTTTCATTCTGGCTTTAGAGCTGATCACAGCACTGAAACAGCTCTGGTGAAAGTCACTAATGATATTCTCATGGCCTCACATAATGGGCTTGTATCTGTGCTTGTCCTGTTGGATCTCAGTGCTGCATTTGAAGGCTGGACTATTGTAATTCTTTACTATCAGGAAGTCCACAAACTGTAGTTAAAAGCCTTCAGCTGATCCAAAATGCTGCAGCCAGAGTTCTGATGAAAATTAAAAAGAGAGATCATATCTCTCCTATCCTGGCTTCTCTTCATTGGCTTCCTGTTAAATCCAGAATAGAATTTAAATGGCCAAGTTCCATCTTATATCAGAGATATGATTGTTCCTTATGTTCCTAACAGAGCACTTCGCTTTCAATCTGCAGGTTTACTAGTGGTTCCTAGAATTTCTAAAAATAGAATGGGAGGCAGATCTTTTAGTTATCAGGCTCCTCTCCTGTGGAACCAACTACCAGTTTTAGTCCGTAAGGCAGACACCCTGTCTACTTTTAAGGCTAGGCTTAAAACTTTCCTTTTTGATAAAGCTTATAGTTAGGGTGGCTCAGGTTATCCTGAGCTATCTCTATAGTTATGCTGCTATAGGCTTAGACTTCTGGAGGACATAGAGACCCCCATTTCATCATTCTGCTTCATTCTCTCTCTGTTCTCCTATTCTGCAGAATCTGTTAGTTCAATCTCTAACGTTCTGCTCTCTCTGCTTTACCTCAGAGTAGCTTTGCCTCGTCTGTTCCTGTTTGGCTGTGACGTCATCCTGGAAAGAAACATCAGCTGTGCTGCTTCCATCAACACCCTTGTTTATAGATGTTGGAGATCGGCCTGTTTTCCAGTGTGGTCCTGTTTCTCTGACCGTGACTGAGTGGATGTGCTCTCTTCGTCCTCTGACATGGGAGCTGGCTCAGAGCTCGTCTGCCTACACTGGCTGTGTGTTTCCTGGATGGGGCCGCCTTTTACAGTTGCTTTTTGTGTCTCTGCTTCCGTCTCCTTGAACCCCAGTCAGCCTTGGCAGATGGCCGCTCACACTGAGCCTGGTTCTGGTGGAGGTTTCTTCCTGTTAAAAGGGAGTTTTTTTTCTCTCCACTGTCGCTACAAGCATGCTTAGTGTGAAGGATTGTATTTGAGTCAATGAATCGATACAATCAACTGGTTTTCCTTAGATAGAAAACTTTGTATCAATTTGACTGTATGATCTGGTTGAACTGTAAAGTGCCTTGAGATGACATGTGTTGTGAATTTGGCGCTATATAAATAAACTGAATTGAATTGAATTGAAAAGTTCGCATCGGTTAGATCTCGGGTCCAGAACATCACAGAGATGGATGCTCCCTCTAGCTTTTTTTTCAGCCTGGAGAGGAAGCACGGTCTGAGGAAGCTGATCCACTCTTTGCTGTCGGACACGGGGCAACAACTGAGCGAACCGGGTCAGATCAGGGAGAGGGCTGTGGGTTTTTACCGTTCTCTGTTCCGGAGCGAATACAAAGAGAACGAGGATCTGTTCCGGGAGTTCTGCACAGAACTACCCCAGGTCTCTGAGGAGACCAACACCGAGCTGGAGCGTCCCCTGGAGCTCCAGGAACTCCACACAGCCCTCCTCGGCATGCAGGGCCAGAGGTCCCCTGGCATTGATGGACTCACCGTCGAGTTCTTCAAGGCCTATTGGGACCTTCTGGGAAAAGACCTGCTAGACGTCTGCAGGGAGAGGAGTCTGGTCGCCGGTTCGCTCCCCTTGTCTTGCCGCAGGGCGGTCATCACCCTGCTCCCCAAAAAGGGTAACCTGCAAGACGTCAAGAACTGGCGCCCCGTGTCCCTCCTCTGTACCGATTACAAGATCCTCTCCAAGGCTCTGGCGGTGAGGCTGGGAAAAGCTATGGAGCAGGTCATCCACCGAGATCAGACCTACTGCGTCCCCGGCAGGTCCATGGTAGACAACGTCTACCTGATTCGGGATGTTTTGGAGGTCTCCGGTTCATTGGTTTTACAAGTCGGCTTGATTTCATTAGATCAAGAAGAGGCGTTTGACCGCGTTGAGCACGGCTTCCTCTGGAAAACCATGAGGGAGTTTGGGTTCAGCGAGGGTCTCATCGCCAAGATCCAGGTACTGTACAGTGGCATAGAGAGTGTGCTGAAGATCAACGGTAGCCTGTGTGCTCCTTTTAGGGTGTGTAGAGGCGTCCGACAGGGCTGCGCGCTCTCAGGGATGCTCTACGCGCTCTCCCTGGAACCCCTCCTTCAGAAAATACGTTCGAGTGTTTACGGTCTGGTTTTACCTGGTTTTACTAATCATATGATTTTATCTGCCTACGCTGACGACGTTGTTGTTTTTATTAAGGATCAACGGGACATCAGTCTTTTAACCGAGGTAACTGAAAAGTTTTCAGTCTTGTCCGCCGCGAGGGTGAACTGGGCAAAGAGCGAAGCCCTGGCCGTCGGAGAGTGGTCCGTCAGGCTCCCAGTTCTCCCTCGAGGTCTGGTGTGGGAGGAAAGATGGTTTTAAGTACCTTGGTGTGTTTTTAGGCAGTGAAGCTTTTTTAAAGAAAAACTGTGAGGAAGTGGAAGGAAAAATAAAAACCAGGTTGGGAAAATGGAAGTGGTTGCACTCCCAGATGTCCTATAGGGGCAGAGTACTGGTTTTTAAATAATCTTATCGCTTCTAGCTGTAACACCAAACTCTCTGTTTTAGGGCCACCCTCTGACTTCTCTAAAAACACAGATCAGAGATGGTGAATTTTATCTGAAGCGGTCGACATTGGGTGCCTCGAGGGAGAATTTTGTTTTTACCAAGAGAGGAGGGGGGGCGGGGCCTTGTCCACCTGGCACGCCAAGAACAGCCACTTTTCGTTTACAGTTCCTTCAGAAGTTCCTCACAGAAAACCCCGTGTGGAGAGGCGTGGCCAGCTGCATTCTGAGACGTGTAAACTCTAAACTCTCTGGGGCTGGATGCTGCTCTGTTTTTAACAGACTTAAGTCTCTTAAAGATAAAAGGGCTACCTCAATTTTATCAAAGTGTTTTTAAATCATGTGCTTTTTTTAAATTGCACAGGTCCAAAACGCATAACTCTCTGCATTGGCTTTTAGAAGAACCGCTGGTGTGTGGAGGCGAGGCTGGACGTCCACGACAGCTCCGTGCCTGGCCTTCCCGAGACGCTGTCCAGGTCGGGAGCCGTGACCCTGAGGCATCTGGTGCGGGTCGCCGGGCCGGATTTCTCGGCCGTCGAGGAGGTCCGCTCGCTGCTGGGGGTCCGGTCCGCCAGATTGGTGCGGCGCTTTCTGGAGCGTCTGAAAGAGCGGATGACTGCTGGGGAGAGACGGCTCCTGCAGCTGCACGCCACCGGAGAGCGCCCGCCTGACACCAGTGACCCGTTCCCGGACGTGTGCATGGATCCAGACTTTGGGGAGGACAGCGGACCCCTACTACAGAATCAAAGGATGGATCTGTGCAAGACGGACCCAAAAACAATGTACAGAACTTGCACTAAAGTCCTAAACAGGAGAACTCTCCACAAAAGGGCAACAAACGTCTGGGCAGACAAATTTGGAGGACAAAACCCTCAGTGAAGGACTTTGTACAAGCCTCCCATCAAGAAACGGACTGGTGACCTTCAATGGAGAATACTTCACGGCGCCATTGCTACAAACGCGTTTTTATCTGTCATCAGTCCTGAGGTTTTAAACAAATGTCCTTTTTGCAGTTTGCCCGAGAGTGTGTTTCACGTTTTTATGGATTGTGTACGACTGACTGGTTTTTTCAGTTTTTTAATGAATGTTTTTAGCCTTTTTAGTGTGGTTTTTACCCATTCTCTTTTTATCAATGGTGTACATTATAACCGAGCCACTGCCTTCAAATCCAGAATTTTAAATTATTTAATCTCTGAAGCCAAAATGGCCATTTACCTGACACGAAGAGACAAACTGCAGGAAGGACCTCAGCTTGATGCGGCGGCTCTGTGGAAGTGTAACATCAAAGCCAGGTTGAGGCTGGAGTTCTGCTTCCACAGAGCCACTGGGGATTTGAAGGGTTTTATGCAACTGTGGGGTTTTAACAATGTGTTGTGCACCATTTCTGAGTCAGGAGAGCTGAAATATAACAAGCTGCTTTTATAATGATGTCCTGATGACCTGAGTTTTTTTAACTGTTTGTTTGATGAATTATTGTTAAATAAATGTGTGTCGTGCCAAGGTAGTTATCCCTGCCAAAATTTGTATCCCCTCGTCGGGAGCGCGCACGGAGTAGGAAGAACAACCCGAGTTAACTCCGCCTCAATTCCAACGTGCAGAACTTCAAATTTGAAAGGTTTTATGTGTATGAAAGTTGAGCTTTACTGTTTTATTCTTTACTTCACATGTTATAGCAGAATATCGCCAGTGATATTGATTTAAAACTAATAATAAAACACAAACGTTTGCTTGAAAGCTGGTCGCTGACAGCAGTGTCTACTCCTCCCTCTGAAAGCAAACAGATCCCTGTTCTTTTCCTCACGTTCATTAAAAAATATCTCTCATGTGTATGAAAGTCGAGCCTTACTGTTTTATTCTTTACTTCACATGTTATAGCAGAATATCGCCAGTGATATTGATTTAAAACTAATAATAAAACACAAACGTTTGCTTGAAAGCTGGTCGCTGACAGCAGTGTCTACTCCTCCCTCTGAAAGCAAACAGATCCTTGTTCTTTTCCTCACGTTCATTAAAAAATATCTCTCATTGTTTCACAGTGTCCAAATGTTCTCATCCCATTGAAAACTGTTGTAAACCATATACTTGTAATAAAAATGAAATAGAAAATGAAGTGCTCGTGTAATCATTAAAGACTATATGCAGAAGGAAAATATTTTTTTCCTGGTTGAAATTTAGTACTTAAATCTATATTTGTGTTTATAGTAACGTACAATTTATCTATGTTGTACTATCCTTAATAAACAGTTTGTCTTCTAACATCAGCCATTTTATTTCATCCCATATTGCCAGAACCAGCAATATGGGATGAAATAAAACCTGCCGTAATCTGTTCCCCCTGTCTAAATCAGGCAAAAAAGGTCCCAGTTTTTCCATTTTTGGTTTATAAGCATCTTTTATGATGACAACTAATCCCTGAAACTTTGGAGTTGATTGACCTTTATTTCTCAAAGTTACAAGGGGGGAACAAATTACGGCAGGCCACCTGCCGTAATCTGTTCCCCCTGTCTAAATCAGGCAAAAAAGGTCCCAGTTTTTCCATTTTTGGCTTATAAGCATCTTTTATGATGACAACTAATCCCTGAAACTTTGGGGGTGATTGACCGTTTTATTTCATCCCATATTGCAAGAACCAGCAATATGGGATGAAATAAAACCTGCCGTAATCTGTTCCCCCTGTCTAAATCAGGCAAAAAAGGTCCCAGTTTTTCCATTTTTGGTTTATAAGCATCTTTTATGACAACAACTAATCCCTGAAACGTTGGAGTTGATTGACCTTTATTTCTCAAAGTTACAAGGGGGGAACAAATTACGGCAGGCCACCTGCCGTAATCTGTTCCCCCTGTCTAAATCAGGCAAAAAAGGTCCCAGTTTTTCCATTTTTGGTTTATAAGCATCTTTTATGATGACAACTAATCCCTGAAACGTTGGAGTTGATTGACCTTTATTTCTCAAAGTTACAAGGGGGGAACAAATTACGGCAGGCCACCTGCCGTAATCTGTTCCCCCTGTCTAAATCAGGCAAAAAAGGTCCCAGTTTTTCCATTTTTGGCTTATAAGCATCTTTTATGATGACAACTAATCCCTGAAACTTTGGGGTTGATTGACCGTTTTATTTCATCCAAGTTACAAGAACCAACAATATGGGATGAAATAAAACCTGCCGTAATCTGTTCCCCCTGTCTAAATCAGGCAAAAAAGGTCCCAGCTTTTTCATTTTTGGCTTATAAGCATCTTTTATGATGACAACTAATCCCTGAAACTTTGGAGTTGATTGACCTTTATTTCTCAAAGTTACAAGGGGGGAACAAATTATGGCAGGCCACCTGCCGTAATTTGTTCCCCCTGTCTAAATCAGGCAAAAAAGGTCCCAGCTTTTTCATTTTTGGCTTATAAGCATCTTTTATGATGACAACTAATCCCTGAAACTTTGGAGTTGATTGACCTTTATTTCTCAAAGTTACAAGGGGGAACAAATTATAGTAGGTCATCTGCCGTAATCTGCTCCCCCTGTCTAATTCAGGCAAATCAGATATCATTTTCAATATATATATCTTAATGTATTTCATCCAGTTTGACTTCAGACGTCATGCAATAGAAATTTATCTGAATGTCTAAAAACTCAACCTGCACAGAAATAACGGAGAAATCAAAATTAATTATATCAAGTAGTTTTAGTAATAATAAAGTGTGTGGGTTCAAATGACCAGCAATATAAACTTAGGATCCAAACACTACACAAACGCACCATGAACTCCTCATGACCCCGAAATACGAAAAGTCAGAAATACATCAGCGTAGAAGGATTATCCATACCTTTATTTGCTCAAAACAGAAACCGCTAAAATTACTTTATTACGTCTTAGTAATAGCCTACTGAAAAAAGTGCATTAATGGATAAAGAGGAATACAAACGCGTGGTAGCCTATAAATTAAAAGGGGAATATCCACCTTCTTTTACCAAGAAAGAAAAATTTCTTCTTCGAAGGCAAGCGTCACTGTACGACATTGAAGGTAAGCTATAAAAGTTTTCACTACCTGTGTTACAAAAATATTAAGAAAACAAATAACAATTAAGTTTTACGCATTGAGAGACGTGGTGATTATTTTCCACCTTACGCTTCTAGGGAAGCATTGGAGTAATAACTCATTAGTCCGTTTCTTAATTAATTTAACTCTTTTCGCAAAGAAGGTGAGGGGCCTCATAAATGGCATCTACAAAAAGTGTTTTCTATTCATATAAGGTTATAATAAATATAATACATTGTATGTAATGTATTGTTTTATTTTGTCTTTAGGGGGCCAGCTGGTGTACTGGTGTCACAAAGGCAGGGCTAGGTCCGTCAAAACCAAGGTGGTGTGTGGAACAGAAGAGGCAAACTTGATTTTCACAGATTTTCATGCCAGCCCCACTGGAGCGCATTGTGGACAAAGAAAAACTGTCGAAGCCATTTCTAAGCGGTTCTACTGGCCTGGGATGTCAGTAGATATCATTAAATGGGTGGGTAAAAATAATAGACCCATTTCATAAAATTACGACAATTAAACTCTGATTTGTTTTAATGTGCAGAATGCATGACACTGTTTTCTTATAAATTCAAAATTTGAAAGGGTTGCTTATTAACTTAATTTTTTAAATTTTCCTCCAATTTAGGTTTCCGAGTGCACAGCTTGTCAGACACATGCAAATACAATAAAAAAACCTTCTGAAATAATTCCAATAAAGGTGAGTCATTTTTACCTGAGATCTCAATAATCTCCAGGAAAAAATTTACATATGATTATGTGTAGTCCAATTGATTACTGCAACACCTTGCAATGTTAATGTTTTCTTTTTTGTCTGGCTTTCTTTGTCCTCCTATTCTCTTGTAAGTGTTGTGCAATGATGTACATCTGCAACGTTCTTCCTTTGCAGAGTAACCATTTTAGTTCACTTTCACAAAAAAAACAACAACAACAAATTGTTGATAATTGTATTTAATATTAATTTAATTATGCTGAACCCATTATTTCTGTCACAATTATTTTGCATCTCCTTGTTTTTAAGGTTTCTCAACCGTTTGAACTAGTTGGGATGGATCTGATTGGAAAATTAACAGAAACCAAAAACGGAAATCAATATCTCTGCGTCTTCATTGATTACTTCACCAAATGGCCACAAGCTTACCCGTTGAAGACAAAATCTGCCATTGAAGTGACCACCTGTTTAATCAAATTTGTGTATCAGTTTGAATGTCCAAAATGGATTCTCACTGACCAGGGAAGAGAATTTGTCAATTCGGTAAGTACCTCACATGACATTATTCCTGGACGCTGACTTATACCATTTCTATTAATTAAGTTTTTTGCAAAGTCATGGAAACAATTTCCCAATGGTATTGCACTGGAAAAAAAATCAGAATTTCATCTAAGATTGTTCTTTTTCATGATGTAAGTTTTTGGTTAATGGCTGGACTTTCCATGTGAAACAAACTCTTGGCGTACAAAAGTAGCACATTCAATTGAATATACCAGAGTTCTGATAATTCGAACAATGTCATTATGTTTCTCCACTGTTCAGTTTATACAATACTATACAGATCATTACTGTGGGAATGATGACCTCTTTATATTTAATTCATTAACCCCTGTGTATGGTTTCCTTCATATTGAAATGTACTACACTCAAGTTGTTTAATTTGTTTGTGCAGCTGAACAAAAACATCTGTGAAATGCTACACATTCAAAGAAGCCTGTGTTCACCATACCATCCACAAACAAATGGCTTGGTGGAGCGGATGAACGGCACAATTCAGAGGTAACAATTAATATTTACACCCTCACACTATGAATGTTACAGCTATTAATACAAATGGATAAAGACATATACATTAGAATTTCACAACAGCATAATCAAACAATCAATCCCTGTGCATGTGGGTACAAACATTTATTGTACCACTGCTTTCCTCAGCAGAAAAGACATAATATTAAACTTAATTTGGGCCTTGAGAGCATGAACTACCAATGCAGCTTTCAGCTCCTGGGCTCAAGGCCATGATTTCAATTGACCTAAAAACATGCATGTTTTTTGTTTATCATTGCCATTATGTAGGCATTGTTTGTATATAAAGATGCTTTGTTTTTATTGTTTATTAGTCCTTTACATTCATTTTGTTCTCTAAGTTATTTATCTTGAGCGGCAACAACCTGTTTTTGTTGTGTTGGCAAAAGTTTAAGGTGGACAGAACATCATACTGGTGAAAGTTTTTTAAATGAAACGTCCCAAAATTCAAACAAGCCATGACTACACAGGGCTTATATTGTTTATGTAGAATTCTAAAGAATTCTAATGCAAAAAAATTGAAGACTGCATTGTAATGTTTAGTCATCCTGGTAGCAAACTCATAATACAGATCAACATTGTCTTTGTTCCTGGTGCTTCTCCTGTTCTGGTAAAAAAAACAAAACAAAAAAAAAAAACATATGCCCAACCCCGATTAATGATGGTCCTACACCACTTCATATACTTAAAGGAAATAGACCCTCGAACAATAAATAAATGAGATAAAGAAACCACCCAAAAACTAAAATTATTCACCTAAAAATAAAGTGAGTTAATGACCTCAAAATAATCTGGTATGGTTATTGTGGGTAAGAAGGGGGCTTTGATGAACCCATTCTTTCCATCATTTCAACATCCACAACACACAATATATGTCTTCTTCTTTTTCAAATTTTGTCACTTTTGCTTCTCCATAAAACTAGGTTGTCTTTCATTCAACGTCTTCACTACATGACCAAATAGATCATGCTAATTAATGTTTGTGTTTCTTCATGCTGTCAGAGCCCTCTGTAAAGTTGTAGGGGACAATCCGGACACCTGGGATGAGTATATTGACGCCATCATGTTTGGAATTAGAACAAAAAAACAGATGACCACCAAATACTCTCCTTTCTTCATGATGTTTGGCAGAGAGGCTCGTTACCCATCACAAATTCCAGAGCAGTTAATGGTTGGTATAAGTTCTACCAGTTACAAAAACCATCATAATTACAAATAATGCTCTTTATTAAACTCAGTTTTACTTAAGAGCTATCAAGGAATTGACTTTAATTTGATCAATTTAGAAGTTTTTCTGTCTGTAATATGTTCTTTTATAAAATATTACAGTTGTAAGATTTGTTACAGCAAATTTGTTTCGTTGAATAGGTGGACAGCAGTGTGGAAAATCTTGTCGGACAAGAAGAGGTGGCACTTGACATTGAAAAACATGAACAGCTAATGGAAGTCATTCGGGACAATGTCAGCAAAGCACAAGACAAGATGAAGAAAAGGATGAAAAGCAGAACAAGCGCTGAAACCCTTAAAGTTGGTGACAGCGTCTTGAGAGCCAACATAAGAAGCCAACAAAGAAAAGGAGGGAAGCTTGAGGCCAACTATCTAGGACCATTCATTGTAATATCAATCCAGGACAAAAGCGCAGACATTAAGGATTCAAATGGTGTCATATTCGAAAAAGTAAATGTAGATCATCTTAAACTGGTCAAAATCCCAACAGCAAGAGTGCCACACTGGGGTTTAAAAAAAAAGAGACAAAGTGCTACTCCCCCTGCTTCTCTAGCCAGTGCTTCTCCACCACATGCATCTTCTCCTGCCCCTGCATCCCCTCCACCGCTTTCATTTGCTGCCACTGCTGCACCTGCACCATTCCCATCTCCTCCACCATCCCCATTTGCTGACACTGCTGCACCATCCCCATCTCCTCCACCATCCCCATTTCCTCCACCATCCCCATTTGCTGACACTGCTGCACCATCCCCATCTCCTCCACCATCCCCATTTCCTCCACCATCCCCATTTGCTGACACTGCTGCACCATCCCCCATCTCCCTCCACCACCATCCCCATCCCCTCCTCCACCATCCCCATTTCCTCCACCATCCCCATTTGCTGACACTGCTGCACCATCCCCATCTCCTCCCACCATCCCCATTTCCTCCACCATCCCCATTTGCTGACACTGCTGCACCATCCCCATCTCCTCCACCATCCCCATTTCCTCCACCATCCCCATTTGCTGCTGACACTGCTGCACCATCCCCATGCTGCCCTCCACCATCCCCATCTCCTCCACCATCCCCATTTGCTGCCACTGCTGCACCTGCACCATCCCCATCTCCTCCGCCATCTCCATCTCTTCAACTATCGCCATCTCCTCCACCATCCTCATCTCTTTCACCCCCTGCATCTCCTCCACTACCCTCAGCTGCTGCCACCGCTGCTCCTCCACCATCCCCTTCTCCTCCACCCCGTGCATCTCCTCTACCATGCTCAGCTGCTGCCAACGATTCTCCTTCAAAATCTGAGTCTTTTCCAAAGTACAGCAAAGCAGATGCAGAAAAATGTATGAAGAAAAACTTCTGTCATTCTGGGAATATATTCTTTGTTGTTTGTCTTTAACTTTTTGGTGTAATTTAAATAATAATAGTTATATTTTTGAACAAATGTAAATGAAAATTTACAGCTAATGTTTAAATTTTAGTTTTCTATGTAGATGCATAGGTAACACTTTGTTTTACAGTACATCAAAAAGCATGTAATAACAGGTTAGTCACACTATATTACTAGGTAACAATAAAAACTTTATCTGGTAATTACCCCAAATTAATGTATATAATATCAAAGTAATTGCCTGCATGTTTCATTGCTATGTAACAATGAAGACTTTTGCTGGGTAATTACCATAAGGTTGTAGTTAACATAATGTTTCTATTATTGCCCACCACCTACCAATGGCTTGCAAATTAAGTTTTAACCTATGATCAGGTAAATAAAGCATTATATAACTCAACTGAAGTTACATATAAATAAGATAGGTAAGAAAATTGGCATGCCGTATTCTAGGTATCATTTTCTGTTATATTTCAAGTAATAAACTGCATATAACTGGATAAAAACACATTCATTTATTTTTGTTAGGGAAATGAATGCGTTAGCTGGTAATAACGGATTGACATTTAAGAAGTCTGACTTTTTCTTGTCTGCCTAGAACTTAAAGCACAGCACAAAATTATGCATAAAGTTTATAGTGTAATTTGCTATGCTATTACCATGTTATAAATGGTTAGACAGAATGGTAGTTGTACTGTAAAACAAAGCGTTACTGAGCCAGTCGTGCGTAATCAAAGCTAAAAAGGCGATTCAACAAGTATTAGAGTATTGAGGCAGATGCTAAAAGTGATCTTTATTTATGCTGTTTGCTCTCTTGCCGTCAACACCAGATTATTAGTGTGAGTAACTCTAGTGTTCAAAGTATGTTTTCTGTGTTGTTAAATTCTGATTGATATGTCAGGTTTTCACCTACAAACAGATGGTCAGACAGAGACAGCCAAACAAGGAAATCAAGACTAAGATCCGCATGCACTGTGAGGCTAATACCTCCAAGTGGGCCAGCCAACCTCCCTGGGTCGAGCATGCCATCAACTTGGCTCCCTTTAGCACCACTGGACTCTCTCTATTCTATATAGTGTTTGGTTTTCAGCCACCGGTGTTCACCATACAGGAGAGGGAGTCCAGTGTTCCCTCCGTCCACCTTTCTGCCTTTAGGTGCCAGTGGACTTGGAGAAGGGCCAGGCAGTGCCATTGCCAAGGCTCTGGTTGGTCAAGCTAGGGTTGCCAAGCCCAGAGGGTTCAGGCGCCCACTTACAGGGTGGGGCACAATGTTTGGCTATCCACTAAGGATCTTTCCCTTAAGGTCGATAATAAAAAGCTAACTCCCGGCTTCATTGAGCCCTTCCCCTTTACCAAGGTGGTGAACCCGGTGGCCGTCCGCCTCCACCTCCCTAGTTCTTTGAGAATCCACCCCACTTTTCATGTTTCCCGGGTTAAACCCGTAAAGACCTTATGAAGTAAAAAAAAAAATTGTGTGTTCAACTTATATCTTTCTTTTTAAGTAAGAAGTATATTTGTTGAGGGTCACAAGGGTGTAAGATGACCCTTCAGAAACTTAGCAGAGTTTCATAACAGGATAAACATCTGTGCAGAAGCTAGGAACTGTCAGTTTGAAATATAGGTCCTTTTAAAAATATTAGCATATTGTGATTAAGTTCATTAATTTCCATAATGTAATGATGAAACTTGAACATTCATATATTTTAGATTCATTGCAACTAACTGACATATTTCAGGTCTTTTATTGTATTAATACAGGTGATTTTGGCATACAGCTCATGAAAACCGAAAATTCCTATCTCAGAAAATTAGCATATCATGAAAAAGGTCTCTAAACGAGCCATGCACCTAATCATCTGAATCAACAAATTAGCTCTAAACACCTACAAAAGACTCCCGAGGCCTTTAAAATTCTAAGCCTGGTTCATCACTCAAAACTCCAATCATGGATAAGACTGCCGACCTGACTGCTGTCCAGAGGGCCATCATTGACACCCTCAAACAAGAGGGTATGACACAAAAAGAAATTTCAGAGTGGAATAAAGGTGCCAACCAGGGGGAGCAGGAACAAATAAAAGAAAATGTAATGATAGAAACCTTAGCCAGTTGAAATAGCATGCTGCTTTGTCATTTCTGCACATCTCTGATGTTGCTTTTAGCCTTCAAATATCCATCACTCTAATAATGTCCATAGCTGCATATTTGGCTATTTATTCTCCAGTTTTTATATTGTTAAAACACTTTACAGAATTGTATTGTTTATATTTTAACTCTCTTCCCTATTATATTATTCTTACTTATACACATTTTTTTTCTAACGTCCACATTTGAGTGACCATTTTTCAATAAACTTTCTGCTGCTGTAAATTTGCCCATTGTGGGACAATAAAGGTATTTTCTATTCTATAAAAAGGGGTAGAAATATATAAGTAAATCTAAAACAATGTATGTAGAAAAACATATCTGCAAAATCTCTAATATTCAAATCAACAAAAAGTACTTAGTTAAGCATATTGTGCAAAACAGCAAATAAAAAAGATCAGATTTATAGTCCCTACACTTCAGATACATTAGAATCTGTCCTTAAATTACAGCCAAACCCATTTAACCAGTAACAGATAAAAACCTTTTGATAAATCAAACATTACATTTCATTCACTTCAGAAGGAACTATTCACAGACTGCATTATATTAAACTAAACTTCCAATATTCACCACTGTTCGGGTGCCAAGTAACTTTTCCTCTGATAACGGAGCAAATCACGGCTTGCTTTGTCTTCACAATGAATCCTGGGTAAACCAAGCGATAGTGAGGATACATCGACCCGCCCTTCAAATTGGGCAAAAAGAAGGACGCATTTTAAGGCCGCCAGAACAAGGATTGTTGGAATCCGACCAGACGCCAATGCGCGGCTATGACGAATCGTATCTCTCCAATCTTGCCTTCTAAGGACGCTGGCCCCAGGGTTTTGAACAAAGCAACTGTTTCCATCCTTTCCTCACTTCTCCTCTTTCACCTGCTTTAAACAGGGTAGTAAACCCCCATATAGGCAAGGCAAGACAAGGCAAATTTATTTGTATAGCACAATTCAGTACAAAGACAATGCAAAGTGCTTTACATGATTAATATACAGGAAAATATAACAGAATCAAAGCAAAAGCATAAAAAAAATAAATAAATAAATAAAATAAAATAAAAATGCAGAAACAAAAAAGAATATTATTAAAACATTCATTCGTGTGGTCGATCACATTTATTTTACATCTCCGTCTTTACGACAAACGCTCTGGAAAATATTAGCGTTTCGTGTTCGTTTTGACTTCGTGTGGACGGGGCTTGAATCATTAAACAATGTTGCCACTCCTCCTACTGGAGGAGACGACTCCATCAGAATATGTGCTTAATTAAGTTCATGTAACCATGTTTCTGTTAAAAACATAACATCAACATTATTGTCAATAATAAAGTCATTAATTAAAAGGGATTTTCCTGACAGAGATCTAATGTTTAATAAAGCCAGTTTATATGACTTAGTGGTTAATGTTGTCTCTGTGGCAGGCTGCATCTGACAGTTTATGACTCTTAGGTGTCTGTTCCTGTTTGTTCCCATTTTGTTTTTCTTATTTCCGCCACGTATCATCACAGATATTCCATAATCTTGCCAGGGCCTGGTGTGTATCACAGAGAAGTTATCTGAAGGTCCTGACGTTCCGTGATATGTAGAGGAGGATCTGGGGCTCTGCGGCTTTTAGAAGATGCTGTTTTTTTCACATAGCTGCAGTTTTCAGAATGGCTATGTGGAGAGGATGTCAACTGTAGGCCAATCTTAAAAACTTTGTTCATGTTATGAGAAAATTCCAGAAAAGGAACATCTGGGCTTTGTGGAGAAGAGGGGGAGGTGGGTGCAGTCTGGACTGGTGTCTGTGGGGATGGAGGTTTTGGTTCTCTTTGGAATTTAAAGGGGAGTCCTCTTTTTGTCCTGCTGAGATCTGGGATGAATCCTCCTGTAGTTCTGATGTAGGCTCTTTCTGTGTCATCTTTCTGGCCATCTTTATCTTGGATTTCTTTGGGCTGTACTGGGCTTATCGTTTGTTTAGGCACTGGTTGAGCTTTGTTTTGGAACAAAGCTGATGGTGCATGGTTCACAGAATAGAAAATGTTTGATATCAGCCGTTTCGCTCCTGACCTATTTAAAGAGAAACCATCTCTGTTGAACAGATGTCTCCTCTCCCAAAAGATGTTAAAGTTGTCTATGAATGTTACAGCTGTTTGTTTGCATGTTGTATTCAGCCATTTGTTTAACATCAGAACTCTGGAAAACATTTAATCTCCACAATTAATGGGCACGTGAGAGCCGCTGAGAAACACCTTGACATTAAGACCATCAACTAAATTCAGCAGAGGAATGTAATCCTCTTTCAGTATTTCGGATTTTCTCAGGGCTGCGTCGCCCAAGGCTTCAGCTTGTATGATGAGTTTTTCCAATTTCAGGTGTTTTTTCATGATCTCTAGAAGGATGTCTGATACATTAGACACCAGGCCACAGTTCAAAGGGTTATAAATCAACACCTCTGTGTTTTTCTTGTTACAGAAATGTTTAATCCCACTTATAGAGCCATTGCGTAATATCAGGGTCCTTGGCCCTGTGGCCTGTTTTTTCTCTGGTAGCTTAGAGTGAAGATTGTTGACATACCTTTGATTGTCGTCGTGATCCTTCTGGGTCTCATCTTGGAGTGGAGCAAATCTGTTTTGTAAAGGAATTCCAACATTTCCAGCAGGTTTACTCCTATCATTTGTTGTGAGAACATCCCATTTTTGTTTCACTTTTCTTGGGATATCTCTCTGTGGTCTCGGCCATTTTTCTTTGTCTAGGTGGGGGGTTCATTGATCCTTTGGTCTAGCATGCAGATTGGTCCAGGGATTCTCATTTTCCTCTGGAAACGGTTTGTTCGCTGAGATGCTGGGCTGGTAGCTCCCCTTCAGAATCACAGGCAGCGTTGTTTCATTACCATACGCGGCATTTACATCATAGTTTACTTCAAGTTGGTGGATTTTCAGCTCCATGAAAGCTATTTTCTGTAGAAGCTTGTCAAAGTCTTCTGTGCTGAAGGTAGGCATCCTTTGAATCGGGTGGTTCTTCTCCATATCCACTTCATGTTGAAGTCTTTTCATAACAGCGTTTTTCATGATAACTGGCTCCTCTGGGCTGTTGTAGAGAGGCATCTCATAGCTGAAAACTAAAATAGTCCACACGTGGAAAAATAAAAAATAAAATTAAAAAAAACAAAATAAAATGAAAAATAAATCAAATAACTAAATCCAACTTTCTTTAGTTTTGGTTAAGAGATAAATAGAAGATAAAAGGACCAGAAAGTGCAAGCAAGCAGGGAGCAGAGAAAAGAGCGTGTGCACACACTGAAGCAGCAAAGCAGTGTATAATATATTTGTATTCAACCAAGAATTATTTTAGTTCGTCTGTATAATTCACGTTGTTTGTGTTCGTATAAAATGACTTAAAAGTAGGTTTTGGAAGCACATTTTCTCGAGCCGCCATGTGGTATTGCAAGTATTACAATCTAGACAGTTGTTGGGTTTATTTTGGAAACTCCTGAGCACATGCTTTATTTTTTAATAATAAGGATCTAAATGCACCTATGGGGAAATAAGTATTTTATTTGTATTTCACAATGGTTTATTCTGTGATTTTTTTTTTATTCAGAAATGTGTATTCTGAAATGTTTAGAGTTAACATAAGCATATTCCATGCTGCATTTTTCAAAGACCTTTACATTTTACAGCAGCTTAACTTTGTATTAGTTGGGCAGGCACATTTCTTGTGGAGTAAATACTTAATATTTAAGTATTTTTGAACCAGTATTATGCTGTGATATAAAATGGAGTGACTTTATGCACAAAAACTGTTAATGTAAATACATGGTTATACAGATGTGTTCATCTTAGGAATATAAGTGACCAAGAAGATTTGGTAACATAAACGTGATACTGAAGGTGGTTTAAAGGACTTTTGCAACTGAATTGAGGAACTCGAGTAAGCAAAGTTTAACCATACTTAAGTTAAAATGCAGCATTGTTTGTGACGAGAGAATGTTCAATAAAGAGACATAATTTGGAAGAGAAACTGTTTCCATCCTTTCCTCACTTCTCCTCTTTTACCTGCTTTAAACAGGTAACATATTTGTTAATGTGGTAATCATACTTATACTTATACTCATAATGAACTTCATAACAATATGCAAATACTTTGAGAAGGACCTGTAATTTCTTATCACTAGCAAAAAAGAGGTCAGTTCTGTGGAAACCAATTTTTGATGCAACAAACTTTTTTTTATCTTTTGTAACCACTTGTGCAAGCGAATAGGCTCTACTCTATATATTGTTAGAAGAATTATCATTGAAGATGTGTGAGTTTATTACAGCCTGGTATGGGCCGCCTGTATGGGCAAAGATTTGCAAATGGAATTAGAGTGGTGTCCTATTTTGATAATGCTGGAGCCATGGATGTCTAATCATCTGCTAATGTGTATGATGTAAAATATGATGATGTGGCAGACTGGCGATGTGTAAAATGCCTTTTTAACAATTAATCAGGCCACTTCCTGAGAGGTGAGCCCAGGGGTTGGCAACTGCCTTCTGTAACCCTAAGCAATGTCTCTGATCTGAGTAAGATTACAATTTCTATCAAAACCTGTTGTCATGTATCCTGTTTTTTTAATACATATAAGTTATGAAGTGTTTATTTAAAGAGTTTGTCCCGAGTGATCTCTTTTCATGAAAACAAAATGGAGGAGATAGAGCATCCAGGGTGCCTACACAGCAGCTGCTTTAACAATATCTAGGGGGATGAGGAACCCAAGTTAGAGCTCACTAACAAATTCTGTGTACAGTAACAGTGACGCTCTCCACTTGCAAGTGTCTGAATTAAAAGATTGCTTTGTTCCTTGCAGTCTGCTGTATCTCAGGCTCCAATTTCTAACACAATTCAGAACCTCCAGGTTTATGCCCACTAGAGAAAGTGAAGTTTTTCGGGAATCCCATCGAGGTCACAGGGATTTCCGGAGTCAGTATTAGTAATCGATCACATTGATTGGGACAGTACAGGAATAAACATTAACGGGAGCAGACGGGAGCGGGAGCAAAACCAATAGTAACTAAAAACTAGGATCGATGCCAAAAAAATTAAATAAAATAGAAAGAAAAATCCAGTACTGGCGCCACCATTTAGTTTGTAGTTTTTTCCTTGAAGCTTCCACACTATAATGCGAGTCAAAAAATTACACCTAATTCAAAAACCGCAAGAGCTTCCTCTCGCTTGAGTTTTTCTCAAAACAACAATGGAGGGACCAATGGAGGGACCAGCAGTTACTACAGTTAGAATCAGGAACTTAACTGACCCTTCATAGAAATTCAGATTTAATGTATTGGCAGAAATCTTATTGAAGACAGTAAGAATGGGAGTGGTGGTGCAGGATGCGGAGTCATTCTGAATAGGGCCCGCGATGCGGAGCGGGGAGTATTTCACCAGGAGAGGGGCCGGGACAGGATTTTGGGGATTTTGTGCCTCTGGCCGGGATCGGATCGACTGGACACAATTTTTTCTGTGGGAGAGGGCCGGGACAGGAGTGAAAAATACACTCCAAAGTGTCGGTCTTCTAATGCCCACCTCCACCATCCCGATTCATTAATGGGACCCGGTCTACACAGTCCACCATCTTCTGAGGTCTAGGCGCTCCAGTATTTGGTAGACTGGGAGGGTTATGGGCCTGAGGAAAGGTCCTGGGTCCCAGCCCGTTTTATCTTGGACAGGGATCTGGTCAGGGCCTTCCACAGATCACCCTGATCAGCCTGTTGGGGTGTCTGGAATCTGCCCTTGATGGCTGATGGTCAGCTTTTTCCATCTGCTCCTGCTCACCTGCCTAATTGGCCCTGCTGATCTGATTGACCTGGTCCCCGCAGCTATTTATTCTGTTTGCTATCCTGCCATCAACGGCAGATTATTCACACTGTCTCAGTGTGAGTAACTCTAGCATTCAAAATAAGTTTTCTGTGTTGTGAAATTCTGATTGGCTTTTTGCACATGTATTTTCCTTTTTTGCCTTTTTTCCTGTCTGTTAGTGTGATTTTTGGTCTGACTGCCTGGATTTTGCTGGTGCCGTCTTGGACTGTTTTACTAACCTTGGCTTGGATTCTCCCTGGATACCTCTTTGGCTCTCTGATCACCTGGTTTCTGAAATCGTTCTGGACTGGATTTTGGCTTTGGATTTTCTCTAACGGACACTGTTACTTGCGCCTCGTCCGCAGAAGCCAGCAGAAGCGGCGGACAATAAACCCCCGGGTTTCTCCACTCTAAGTATCGGACTGAACTCTTAACAAGGTCAGTGACTTTTTTTAGTCTGTTTCCGCTCATGATTCTTGTCGTTGACCAGAGTTTCATGTCTCAGCAGAGAATGTGAGAACCTGCTCTAAAGAGTATCCGTTGCTCTCATCTTATTTTAATAAACTTATTTAAAACTTTGTTTGTCTGCTGAATTTTAGGTCCAGGGTTCAGCGCCTTTGACGATTAGGGCCCCACATGAAGAGAAAAAATATTTTTGCCATATCGCAGATTAAACTCTACATGTCGACTTTAAAGTCGACATGTCGACATTAAACTCAACATTTCGAGAATAAAGTTGAAATGTCATGTTGAGTTTAATCTCGACGTGTCGACTTTAAACTCGCCCTGTCGACTTTAAACTCGCCATTTCGAGAATAAAGTTGATATATCGTGGCAACTTTAATTTCGACATTCCAAAGTTTGCAGAAAAGAGCAACCGCGCTCCACAGCTGCAGTCTGCGTTTTAAGAGTGAAGGTAGTCTTTGACGTGCTGCAACTATATAATCATCACAGGAAGCGCTGGCCTACCAATAATAACGTAACATCTTTCCCTATGCTTACCCAGGCTCGCAGTTCTGAATTTGAGAACATGTCAGTCATTTCAACTTTATTCTCGAAATGGCGAGTTTAAAGTCGACAGGGCGACTTTAAAGTCGACATTCTCAGCTTAATCTCATCATGGCAAAATTATTTTTTTTCTCTTCATGTGGCCTCAATACTCCGCCGTGGTTCAGCGCCTGTTACAGTATCAGTTTTGAAAAAAAAAAACAGTAAATCAGGTTAGATTGAACCAAGTTGAATGTATATTCACTGAACAACTGGAGCAAGTACAAAGGCTCTGACAAGACTTTTCAGCTTTGTAAAATATGCTGCAGTCATTATATAATGAACTAACAACAATGATGCTAACAAATCGATGTGAGATTTTTCTCAGGTTCCCTATGCAGATGACAAAGGTGTTTGTGTACTTCTGAGAGTATTTTAATTATAATATTGCAATTAGTCCAATATCAAATACCTTTTTGTTCTCAAGGCTGTCAGCTCTAAAGTTACCCAAACAAATATAACCATTTATTTGTTGTTGGAGGCTTGCTTCCAAAAACATAGACCAACCACAGCGCTGTTATCCTTTTAAGCTTAAAAGTAGGGCAATCTCATTGGCATAGGAAAAATATATTTCTTCAAAGGTATTTTTGAATCAGAAAAGACTGGGCTAAGAAGTATTAATATAGTAGTATATAAGAACTCCAGCAAAATGCTGATTTACTAGGTATTTACTAAATGTTGCTGTTGATAGCCTGCAGGGGCTGTATGGAAGGAGTCTTCTTCAATTGGGAAGCTTGACTTGGAGACTGCGGCCCAATCCCAAATCTGCCTCTAAACACTACCCCAACACACTAACCTCCATTTGTGTTTCTCGGTGGAAGCCCGGCCATGGCTAATACCGACTGTCTAAAACCACGTAGTGGGTTGGGCAAGCGACAGTTCACCCTCAATTTAGAGGCTGCATCAGTGCAGATCGATTTAGAAGCAGCAGGTACAATGGAACCTAATAGCTGGAAGAAAACACTTGCATTCAGATGTTAATTAACTGGTTTATAGTCTTTGTCACACCGGACAGAAAATCACAAAGGTAGAAAGAGGAAAAAGTTTAAAGAAGTAGTTGTGTTTGACTGTAGGAATGTATTTTTCAAGAAAAGGGTAAATGTTTGAATTCATGTTAGCCTAGTGAGCAGCTTTTTCATGTTTGGAAAATAAAGGACTCTTTTTGAATCAGTCAAGCCTTTAAAGTGGGAAGATTCACAAAGAAGTTTTGGCGTTCCATCTTTATCAGCTTTTTACTATCATTTTGTATTAAAAGAAAAACATTGTAGAAATTGCGTTCCTACCTCCCTATACACCCATACAGTTTAACACGCGGAACAATTTACAACAACAATGGGACCCATGTCTGCTCTGTCACACTGATAAAACCAAACCAAAATAATGTATAATATTTGAACCTAGGGCTGAAGCGGGAATTCAATCTTCTTCATGGAGATATCTCCAATAGGAAGAAAAAGTTTGATAAAAAGCAACCTTCCTTCTCATTGTACATAGTTAGCAGGTTTATGCTGACTACTTCCTCCCAACCAATCTGTCAGCGGACAATGCAACCAAGCGCCGCCCTCTCAACCACAACACAAACATGAAGCTGTGCAGCAGGAACATTTTTCAAATCGGGTTTTTTTTCGGCAGTTTGCTACGCTTGTCAAGCTGAGAGAAATATCCCTGGGCAGTAGAAAGAGGAGGAAAAAAGTTTGAATTAGCTGTATTTGACTGTAGTATGGAAATGTATTTTCAAGAAAAGGAAAATAATAGAATTGATGGATTTCTTGAATCACTCAAACGATCTATTTAAAATAGGTGACACACCAAAAACCTTCCCATGCCAGTGATATGCAATTAAACTGATTTGATTATTTGTATTATTAATAGTTATATCTGGAAATTATAATTCCTACCTGTCCCCTATACATCCATACAGTTTCAGGAAAAAGTTTGAATTAGTTGTATATTGACTGGCGGAATGTATTTTCAAGAAAAGGAAAATAGCCAGAATTGATGGATTTCGCCCGAATACGCTCAAACGATGCATATTTAGAAATAGGGAGAGTAGGGAAGGTTGAAACATATTTAACACATCATATCAATGGTTTTTTGCACCACTTCTTTTCTCCCACACTGTTTACATTTGATCACTGCTGCACTTTATGGAAAGGAAATGTTCTGAAAAAGAAGTTTTGTTTTGTATACACTCTGTGTAAACAACATGACAATGAATAAATAAATAAATAAAAGTCATTTTGACCCTTTATTAGCATAAAATATTTGAAATACTGTGTTCAAATTTATTTCAATTTGACTACAATTTTTTTTTGAAAAATCAAATTAATGAATTAATCCTGCACAAAAGAAGGATTTTAAATATCACGTAAAACTCTCATATTTAGAGTAACATTAATAACATTATTCCAGTTCTGCAAATCAAGCATTATTTACAGCAATATGATCCAGTAAAGTATTACATTTTATTTTCTAACACATGCACAGTCAAAATTAACAGAAAGCAATAATTAATGACTTCATGACCCAATGGTTGGTCCTGTGATGAACTGGTGAGCTGTCCAGGTGGGCCTCCTCTTCTGGCCTGCTGACGGCTGCAGACAGACACCAGTTCCTGCTGTAACCTTGAAGTTTCATTGGATTGATGGATGAAGAACTGAGAGCCTTTGACTGTGGACTAGACCTCCTCCTTGTCTCCTTGAGGTTCATGATGCCTGAACCTCCATCACTCTGTTGACATAATCTGCTTCATCTGTGTCCTGTGGAAATTAGACAATGAAGAATTATTTTCAGACTAAAATCTCTTTAGTCTCTCTGGATTTCCTCTTAATCTCTTCAATGAAGATTTAAACATTATCTTTCAAACAGCAGCAGTGGATCAGCTCCTGTGGACATTAAACAATCAAGAAATATGTTGATGTTGCTCCTTTGACTGACGCTTAAAACTTAAAAAGTTTCAGGAGGATATTTCTTTCATTACTCAGCCCACTTTACAGCAGCATCATTTTTAGGTTCTTTTTAAGTCAAATATCAGGTTTAACAACCATACATTAAAATTATTGCTTCAAGGAAATCAAGCATTATTATTTGCTTTGCTAAGGATGAAAAAAATCATTTTAAACAACATTGTAACATTAAATGTCTGAATAAAAAATGAAATAAAAGTCTCCAATTTCTGTTTAAAGAATTTTAAATACATTGAATATAAACAAGCTTGTTGGGATCTGGAGGCTTTGTCCACCTTCTCCACCAGAGGGCGCACGAGATCTCCTGAGGGCTTGAGCTGACTGCAACACCTGTCTTCCATCTGCTCATCAGGAGGCCCTATTTAAGGAAGAACAGGCTGACACTTCCCTGCCGCCCACTCTGGGTCTCCGGATCGACCTTGCGGCACGCCAGGTGTGCGAGCGGTTGATGCGAAGCGGAGAAAAGGTGGTTGACATAAACTGGTTTGTGACTGGATCGGGATGACAACTAAGTCAGATGGGGGTGGTAAGGATGATATGGATTTTGATGAGTGGACATCGGTAGGAGGAGGAAGAGGTAGAGGGAAGGCGAAGGTTCTGAAAGAGGATAGAGAAATTGGTAGCCAGAACAGTAAACGAAGTTTGGAAGAGTACAGCTCAGATGAAGAAAACAGAGCAGTCAGGAAGAAAGTAACAAACGAAGAATTTAAGGTAATTCTTAAATTCAGGAACGAAGATATAAATGTTAACCTAAGCCCGATTCAAGTTTCAAGGGAAATAAAAAAGAAACTAGGGGAGGTGGAATTTGTTAAAACATTACGAGATGGAAACATGTTGATAAAATGCAAATCTGAAGATCAAAAGAATAAATGCATGCAGATTGACAACATTTGCAAAAAAGTTGTTAGTGAGAAACTAATTGTTGGAGAAAATAGAGTATCACGTGGTGTTATCACTGGTATTCCGCTGGAGGAGGATTTAGAAAGACTCAAAAAGAATATACAGGGGGGAGAAGTTCGGAGATTGAAAAGATTGCAAAAGCATGTAAATGGAGAAAAAATAGAGAGCCTAACGATTCTTTTGGAGTTTCAAGGAGAAGTCCTTCCTGATAAGGTTAAAATTGGATTTATGAGTTTTTCTGTAAGACCATATGTCCCTCCCCCTTTGCGCTGTTTTAAATGCCAAAGGTATGGTCATATCGCAGCAGTATGTAAAGGGAAACAAAGATGTGCCAGATGTGGAGGAGATCATCGATATGATGAATGTGGAGTGGATGTACAAATGAAATGCTGTAACTGTGGGGGTCAGCATAATGTAGCATATGGAGGTTGTGAGGCAAGGAAAAAGGCAGCAGAAATTCAACAGTTGAGAACAATTAAAAACATCACTTATGCAGAGGCAGCAAAAAGTGTTCAAGAGAAAAGAACGGTTCAGAAAAGTCAACAAGTAATGTCTAGCACAAGTGCTGATCCCAGCCAAACTTCAAAATCTGGAATGGAGATCACAATGGATAAATTAATATTATTAATGGCATATGTAATCAACTGCACTGATCAAGTAAAACAGAAAACAGAAAAAATTAAAATTATAGTGAAAGGTGCAGAAAAATGTTTGGCCGTGAAGGATTTATCTTGGGAACTAATAAATAAAAGGCTTGAAATGGATGGAAAACAAGGTGGAGGAAAAATTCAATGATTATCTTACAATGGAATGCAAGAAGTCTAATAGCAAATGGTCAAGAATTGAAAGGATATATAAACTGTTTGGAAATTAAACCAGATATTATTTGTGTTCAGGAAACATGGCTTAGACCAGAACTAGATTTTGTGATTTCGGGATATGATAGCATTAGAAGGGAAAGGGAGAAAGAAAGTGGAGGAGGTTGTATAATATTTGTTAAGCAAGGGATTCAGTATAGGTTTGTAGATAAAGGATCATCTTTAGAATGGGTATCTGTGGAAATTTGGATTAACAAAGAAAATATTAGGATAATAAACTTTTATAATCCCTGTAAAAAACTGAGTTTGGATGAAATAGAGGAAATGTTTAAAAATCTAGGAAAAAGTCTAATCTGTTGTGGAGATTTTAATGCTTTTAGCACTGTATGGGGTCATAAAAATGATGAAAACGGAGAAGTGGTAGAACAAATAATGGATAAGAAACAATTGGTCTGTATTAATAATGGAGAAGGGACAAGAATTGATATTAGAAATGGAAATGAATCAGCTCTAGATCTAACTCTAGTATCAGCGAATTTTGCTGGGATTAGTAATTGGAAAGTTTTAAAAGAATCAACATTAGGAAGTGATCATTATCCTATTGTTATTGAAATCGGTTTAGAAATAGAGAAAGTTGTTAATAGAAATATAGAAAAATTGAATTTTAAAAATGTTGATTGGGAAAAATATAAAATAATAAGTGATGAAAAAATGCTAAAGGTTAATTTAAATTTGGATATAGATAGTGTAAATTCTTCTATCTGCGAAGCTATTTTAGGAGCGGCCCGAGGAACGATTCAAAAGAAAAAAGGAAAATATAAGAGAAAAATAGTACCATGGTGGACAAAGGAATGTGATTTGGCAATTAAATCTAGAAATAAAGCTTTTAGACTGTTAAAGAGAAATCAGAATTTTGAGAATTTGTTGGCATATAAAAAGTCACAAGCTTTGGTTAAAAGAACAGTAAAAAGTGCTAAAAAGGTTTATTGGGGAAATTTCTGTAATTCAATAGGAAGGGAAACAAATATTTCAAAAATCTGGGGAATGATTAAACGAATGAATGGAATTAGAAGGGAATATGGTTATCCAGTTCTTAAGAATGGAGATGAAATGGCTCTAAATGATGAGGACAAGGCAAATATGCTGGGTAGGAAATTTGTTGAAATACATAGTAGCAAAAACTTAAATATAGAAGAAATAAGGAAAAGAGCTTCTATTATTAAGGAAAATAGTAATTTATTAGAAGTAGATACAGAATATAATGATCTATTGAATAATTCCTTTTCATTATTTGAATTGAACAACTCTTTAAGGAAAACAAAAAATTCTTCTCCAGGAAAAGACAATATCTCTTATATTATGATTAAAAAACTTAGTAATTCATCTAAAAAGATATTATTAGATTTCTTTAATAAGATATGGGAAGAGGGTTATTTACCTGTGGCATGGAAGGAAGCAATTATAGTTCCAATTTTAAAGCCAGGGAAAGAGAAGTCAAATCCTACAAGTTATAGGCCCATTGCTTTGACATCACATATATGCAAAATAATGGAAAGAATGATAAATGAAAGGCTGAGTTATTTTGTGGAGAAGAAAGGGTTTTTGTCAAAATTTCAGAGTGGATTCAGAAAAGGTAGAAGTACTATGGACCCTGTTTTGTGTTTAGAACATGAAATCAGAAAAGGACAAGTTAATAAGGAGAGTGTGGTGGCTGTCTTCTTCGACATAGAGAAAGCCTATGATATGATGTGGAAAGAAGGGTTTTTAATTAAATTAAGAAAAATGGGGGTTAGAGGATCAATGTTTAATTGGATAAAAGATTTCTTACATAATAGATCTATACAAGTAAGAATAGGTCAACAATTGTCAGAAAAATATTTTGTTGAAAACGGAACACCTCAAGGAAGTATTGTGAGTCCTTTGTTTTTCTCTATTATGATTAATGATATGTTTGATAAGTTAGAGAGTGGGATGGGTTGTTCATTATTTGCTGATGATGGAGCAATCTGGAAGAGAGGTAAGAACTTGAAATTTATAGTTAAAAAATTACAAGAAGCAATTTATAGTATAGAAGAGTGGTCATATAATTGGGGTTTTAAAATTTCAATAGATAAGACAAAGACTTTATTTTTCACTAGGAAGAAAGTATCTAGTGATTTAAAATTATATTTGTATAAACATGATTTAGAAAGAGTAAAGGAGTTTAAGTTTCTGGGTATGTGGATGGATGAAAAACTGACCTGGAGTAGTCATATTCAAAAAGTAGTGGACAAGTGTAAGAGAGTTTTAAATGTTATGAGGTGTTTGGTGGGGAGAGAGTGGGGCGCTGAGAGGAAAGCGTTAAAATCAATATATACGGGTTTAATAAGATCTGTATTAGATTATGGCAGCCTGGCATTTGGATCAGCATCAGAAACACTTCTTAAAAAATTAGATATTATTCAGTTTCAAGCCTTGAGGTTGTGTACAGGAGCCATCAGAACAACTCCATTCTCAGCTTTGTTAGTTGAAATGGGGGAAATACCACTTTACCTTAGAAGGTTACAGTTAAGATTATCTTACTGGAGTTATTTAAAGGGTCATTATAAAAACCATCCATGTCAAGAAATTTTAAAACCTAGTTGGGAAAAAGACTTTAAAATCCTTTGGTTGGGAGATAGAAAGTGATGTAAAAAATTTTCAGTTATCATCCATAAAAATGAGTGATACAGTTCCTCTGTCACTGGTTCATCCATCTCTATTTAATGAAATCATTGTAGACTAATCATTGTTGAAGAAGAGGGAAAAAGGAAATTTTTCAGAATCTTGCTCAGTCCAATCATATATAGAAAATAAATATTTTGGTTATGTTCAAGTGTAAACAGATGCATCTAAAAGCCTAAGTAACAACAATGGGGTGTCATTTATCGTCCCAGAATTTAATATTAAAAAATGTAAGAGGATTTCTGATGACGTATGAGTGTTTACAGGGGAAATGATGGGAATTATTTTGGCTTTGAGTTGGATTGAAGAGGTTCGTCCTTTAAGAAGTTTAATTTGTTCTGATTAAAGCTCATCGTTATATTCAATTAAAAATAATCATTCCAATAGTAGACCAGACCTTCTATTGGAGATTCAGTTAATACTTTATAGAATTCAGGCCATGGGATTAATTGTTATTTTTACATGGGTTCCATCTCATATAGGAGTAATAGGAAATGAATTGGCAGACAGATATGCAAAACAAGCTTCAAAAAACAGTTACATTGAGATACTGATTCCATTTAGTAAAGAGGAGATAAAATCTATTATAAAACAAAAGGTTAAGGAAAGATGGCAGAAGCAGTGGGAGGAGGAAAGAACTGGTAGATGGCTTGATAGCATTCAAAGGAAAGTTGGGGTAATGAGGGGAACAGGAAGAAGTAGAAAAGAAGAAAATATCATATCCAGGTTACGTTTTGGTCATACAGGCTTAAATTATTAATGGGAAGACATCCATCAGGAAATTGTGAATTTTGTTTT
>JAGKQL010000018.1:975106-1060801 GCA_018398635.1 Cyprinodon brontotheroides
ATTTGTTGTCATTTGTAATCATCAAAATTAAACAAAATAAACATCTGAAATATATGAGTTTGTATGTAATGTATGAATATAATATACAAGTTTCACTTTTTAAATGGAATTACTGAAATCAATCTACTTTTTCATGATATTCTAATTTTATGACCAGCACCTGTATGTCTATATAGGTGCAGCCCTCATTTTTAACGTCTTTCATATAAGTTCTTTATGCTGCGAATCAATATCCAGCTCAGGCGACATCCAAGGTGGAAATACTTGCATACAACCTTTTAGTTAATGTAGAAAACCACTTCTATTGAGCATACGTGTACATTCTATCATCATTAGCAATTCTCAGCTCTATGCTCTCCGCTATGTCTTGTCAATAAACTCTCTAATTCCCTCCTTGTGAGTCTGTCCAGGTTGAAAAGTTTACAAAAGGTCTGGGATTTATTCAAGATATTTCTATATCTATTAATACTTTCACTTGTTGGATATATCCAGTGAGTTATTTTAAAAATGATTTAAATTTCTCATATTGGAAACCAAAAACTCACTAGCGTAAGTCTAGGTAAATTACCAATTAACATTCACATTATTGTTCCAGAACTCATTTACAACATGGTGTGTCAGGAAAATAAAACATAAACCTAAAGAGTTTTTGTCCCAAATATTTATACCGTTTAGGAGAATATGCTATTTTCAATGATGCCTTTGAACAGCCCAACAAAACCAGTAGCCATCTCTCATATTAACTTTTAAAAAAATTATTATTTTTTTAATCATTCATAACTTCTATAAGACACTTCTGGGTGCTTCCTCTTTTTCTTTGTTCATTTATTTGTTCTTCCTCTTTGAAATGATTTAATGAGGGCATAAACAAATCTAATCTACATCTGTTATTGTTAAATGACTGTATGAAAATGTAAGATTTGACCTAACATGTTCATTATACTTTCTTAAATCTGGTTATATTGTTGTTGTGATATCTGGGGTACAAAACACAACTTTTTTTTAAACAAACATTTTCAGACTTTTATTTTTGTCAGCAGTTTATATAAATATAAAAGAACAAGAGCTGTAGCTGCAGGTAAAATTCCTAGTGCGGCATTATTATTTCAAGAACATAACACAACTTATCTCCATCTATAACTCCAAATTTTAAAAAGTTCAGAGCTGATGCTCCTAACTCAAAAGCCATCATCACTTTCTTCCAGCAGAGGTGGTTTCACTCCCCCTCTAGACAGACGGTTACTCCTCTGCAACGGGACATCTAAGCTGTCGTCCTCCAGCTCCCTGCTCTCATCTTCTTCATCATCCTCATCTTCCTCATCATCCTCATCGACATCAATCTCGCCGTCATCAGTCTGAAACAGAAGAAAGTTTTGACCACACTCGTCATTAAACATTCATTAAACAGGCGGGTGTCTGTCTTTGTGAGGAAAGTCCAACTATATGGTATCCCAAACGAGATATTCTAGGGTAATTATTGATCACAAACACACAAACTATGGAACCACAAGTTAAACGATCGTATTTTCATTCTAACTAAGCACAGAACCTTGGGATGGTTTACTCCTACATCAGAGGAAAGGCTGATTATTGGAACAGATCAGTTTAGCGATAAAAACATATATTTAATATTTAAAGGAAAAATCCATACTTACACTAGAGATAGTAACTATTTAAAACATCAGTGCCGTTCCTTTAAATTACATAAGACAATTTAATATACATGTATATATAAATTTACCACCATCCCAAACACATTTCGTCCAAACATTGGACTCAAATAAGGAGTTTAAGAATGGATTTTTCCTTCTAAAATATTGGGAGGAAATGAGAATGAATGCGCGAACCTTTCCTGTCTGCAGTTTTTTTGATTGAGTGACTGACCTTCTGGAGACTGCTAAAAACCCCTTGTAAAATCCAAGAAACAATGACAAGAAATTAATGAAAGAAAACAGACTGGTGGTAACAGTAGATTCCATTAGAAATACTTGAATGAAGAGAGAAGTGAAAAAGCAAAGACTGGGGTAAAGTCGGTCAGGGTTGCTAAAAAGAGGACATCCTTCAAATGACAACTGGAGGTAAACAAGAAAGTAATTTACTCTTTGCAGCTCAGCAGGACACAGAAAAAATGTGTGCTGAACACAGAGACATTTTGAATAAAAACTAACCTCATCGCTGTCGCCGGCCAGCATGTTACCAATGAAACGTGCTCCTCTCCCTTAGTAGAGAAAATAAAGAAGTAATAAAATAAGAAAATTCATGAAAACACTGGAAAATGCAGCAACTTTTTGCGGCTCTGTAAAATCTAAATATCACTTTAATATTTGAGTTTAGCTGTAGAAGAAATCAATATGTGGAGTGCCTCTATTACGGTGGCCCTGAAGTGCAAACTGCAACTACAAATCTAAAAGCGCAACTACTTTCAGAAAAACACAATTACATCAACCTAATGGAAAAGGTAGGTACCAGTGGGAAACATGAGACATCGCTAATTGGACGACGGCGCCGTTTGACCCTTGAACCGCCAAGTCATTCTGCCTGCTGCAGCTTTTGAAAACATGGATATTGGTCGGCGCTCCAAACATAGCTGCCAATTTATCCAGGAGTATTTTGAATCAGGACATACGTTGGAGGTCATACTGGATATGCTCAAGACTAATCAATTTAAATTTCAGTTAGTTTCATGCATTACACCGAAGACACACTTAAAGTTAGGTTGACTGTTCAGACGACGCAACTCCGTTCAACGGTCAAACCGCCACGTGCCCAATCAGTGATGTCTCATGTTTCCCACTGGTACCTACAGCATTCTGGTATGTTAATGTAATTGTGTTTTTCTTAATGTAGTTAAGCGCTTTGCTTTTATGTAGTTGAGATTTCCTTAATGTAGTTAAGTGCTTTTTAGATTTTGAAGTTGCAGTTTGCTTCTTCAGGGCCACCGTACTCTATTATTAATGTGGGAGATGAAAGTAAATAATCTAAAATTTCTGTAAAGAAATCCTTTTGCATAATGATAAAATAAATTTTTTTAAAGAAAATATCTCTCAAAAAGGAGATATTTGTTTAACATTTTCTTATGTTATAAGATTTGTGAGAATCAACATTTCCTTATATTTCTTTACATGGCTACAGTCCATCTGCTTACCTCCCATGAGGCTGGTTCTTGTTGGTCGTGGCTTAGATGGACGAGATTCTTCAAGGTCGCTGTCTGACTCTTCATCCTCTAGAACGTCCAAATCAGAGTCAGAGTCTTTTACTGCCAAGAGGAACAAGAGTTAACTTCTGGAAAAGCAGGTTTGGATTGTGTGAGTTTTGCTTCATGTTTCTGGTGTAGGTGTAACATACGTGAGCTCTTCATCAGATCTCTCTCCTCCTCCCTTATTTTGTGTTGCATTATCCTCAGGGTGTTTTCATTTTCCTAAGGAGCACACAAGACAGACAAAGAAGTAGACCACTTCTACAATTAAAATCAATTCCAAAGTTTATAATTCAAAAATTTACATTTAAATTATATTCTAAGTGATTTCATTCACACACCTCAAACCTTTCCTGCTCCAGCCTGTGATACTCATTCAATTGTGACTCCAGGAAGGTGAGGTTTCGGAACTTCTCCACAAATACTTCATATTGTTTCTGTAGCTCTTCTTCTATCTTTTCATATTCATCCATGAAGGCTGGCCTATAATAATCCAATCAAAATTACAGTGGCATTCTTTCGAATGTTGTTAAAAGCGTTGTTCCAAATTTCAAAAACACAGTCCAACTGACCTGACACTTTGCAACGTCTGCAGCCTCTTCTGATGCCTCTCCAGGTCCTGTTTCTTCTTCTTTAACTTAGAGTCCAGGCTGGTCTCATCTGAGACGACATTACTTCGCATCTCTTTGGTCTTCTCCACACTCACCTTGTGATAAAAACCATACAACACCTTTCATTTATAAAGTATTTGATGGGTGGCACACTCATGACAAGTGCTGATGAAAACACACAAATTAAAATGATAACCTTTAAGAATACTGACTAGAGTTTCCTTTATGGCAGCTCTCAGTGCCTTTTCAATCTCATTGATCTCAAGAGGTCGAGTGATGGCAGCAGTTCTCATTTCCTGTGATCACCATAGAATAGAAAACACAAAAAAAGTAATCATTACGGTTACTCGCGTCTTAAACGCATGAAAGAGAGCCAACTCTTTTTGGAACATCATTTAGCATTATGATAACTTTAGGGAAACAAAGCTACACAATTCAGAGCTATTGAAGTCATGCTTTGTTTACAGAAGCTGAAAAAAACGCACCAAAATTAAGATAAAACATATTCACCAATAACAGATTAAAAATATTCCCATTTATTTATTTATACAAACAATGTATTGAAAAACAATGATGTCTTTTCCTCACCCTGAGCTCTGCCTCTTTTCCCAGTAAATCATACAGCGACGCTCCTTTGGATGTGATTTCAGATGCCAGCTGACGAGCCGCTTTAAGATCAGAAATCTACGGAAATGACATACAGAAACCCCCCCAAGTCACATTTTACTCTACTGCTTAAAACAAACAATGAATGAGGGTAATAGTCTCACCCTTGAACTTAGGTCAAATTTGAAATCGCTTTTATCTTCCTTCACAACATCCTCGGTAGCCATCTGCTTGGTTTTCATAGCATTGTACAGCACTGACGTAATCTTCAGCATCTCTTTCACTGCATAACCTTCAGCCTGGTAGAGGTGCTTGGTGTTTAGCTTGATGTGTGCCTTGCTCCCCTGAAACCAGGTCACGCAGCAGTTAATTTAGACTGGCGGGAATCGTATTAACAGTTAAGAACATTATATGTCAAACATTTGAGAAAGAATTCACCATAAACAGAACTATGGCCTTAATGAAGAATATCCTGTCAGCCTCTGTCTCCACATCGGTGGGAATATCAATGTTAGGTTCATATCTACAAAAAGAAGAAAAAAAGTAAAGAAAAGTACATCGATTCTACAGAACATCTTTGTGAAGTTTCGAATTAGAATAGTTCAATGCAAATGTTCTGTGGGGAATGTGTAAATGAACTTTTCTATATATATATATATATATATATATATATATATATATATATATATATATATATATATATATATATACCGCTCGCGCGAGCGCGCGCGCGCGCTTTCCTTCCGAGCATTTAGATTTATAAAGCTTAAACATACCTCTTTATAAGCCATATTAGGATTTCTGCTACAAGGGTGAAGTTTGGTGTTCTGAAGTTTTCCATAGATATCAAGCGAGGATAGCCCAAAGCCCTCATCATTTCTGTGAAATCTGCCAAATAACAAACCCAATTATACTCCAATATACCGGTCATTGTTTAAAAGGTTGAGAAAATAGGAGGTTTAACTTACTTCTTAGGTCTCTGAAGGACATTTCGATCTGAAAGAAAGAATGATAAATTAGTGTTACAGCCAAATCAAAATCTTTTCATTGTTCAGTTATTAGTTATAAACAACATTATAGATTATAAGTACAAGCTGAGCAGGTTAACTATTCGCTTCAGTTTGTGAGTCCATTTCCCAGCTGAGTTAGCAAAGCCTTTAGCTTCTCATTAGCTCGAAGCTAGCATAGAGCTAACGTTAGTTTTATTGACTTGTTAATTTAAAAGCTCCCATCGTGTACAACATAGGGGACATTTATTTTACGCCTTCTAAACTGTTAACAAGCAATGTTTTGCTACCTGGTATCGTCATAAAACCCTTCAGTAGTCTCCTCCGCCTAGATGGTCGCTATGGGAACGATTTGTAGTCTACGGAAACTCAAAGTAGTCAAAATACTTGAAAGCACTGAAAGAGAGAATAATTCATGAAGCTAGACGTAATATTTTTATTTGTTTGAAAGTGAAAATTAACACGGGGTTCTGTCAACTTCTGATACATTTTAAGGGATATATAAAAAAAAGCAAAACAGCAACAAAAACAACCCATCCACTGACATCATTTAGGCAGTTTTCTTCTCAGTAAAGACTCTGTGGAGTTTACATTGAATGTTTGAACATCCTGCTTGTTAGACCAAAGACTCAGATCATTTTCCTATATCCAAATTTTAGTCGCAAATACCATCTGCTATCATTTGAAAAAATATTTATGAATTCACTGTGATTATATTTGTAAGATACTAAAATTTGCTTGGTGACCTCAAACATCGTTATGATAAAAAACAGAAAAAAAAAAAAAAAAAAAAAAAAAACAGAAGAAGCCTGTTTGATGACCAGTTCAATTTCCCAGAACTATATCAGCAGTTAATTATTCCCATGGTTGTGAATGCCTATTACGATGAAAACATCACAGTGTAGGCAAAGCTATATTATAAGATGAAATGTTTCATCATGATTAAATATCTGAGTTAAATAATTGAGGCAATTTCCTTTTCACAATTTGGAGAGACACAGTCCTAAATCAGTGAAGGCAAAAAAAAAAAAAAAAAAACGTATAGTACAATAGATCTTTGAAACAAAATGTGTAGATTTCAAAAGCCAAACTTTTAAAAACATTTTCTAAAGAAAAAAGATTTTGGGCAGTAATTTATTATTTATGCAAAGGGTTTAAACTACATTTTGCAGTTTGATAAATGTACATACACATTTTTAAATGTTTTAAATAAATATAAGACTTCATTTCCAGATTTGTTTTTCAGATCTACCTGCCCCATATGTTTCTAGCCACACATCTCATAATATTGATAACTTTAAAACATGTATCTACTATTTTCTGTATACAATCTTTATATATAAGTTGCTCATCCATCATTATTTCAAGGAACTGAATTGACTTAACTCTTTCAAGATGTTTACTGTACAGAGTGAGCGGTTTCTAACCACCCTCTTTTTTTCTATTCAAAACGAAAAACTTAGTCTTAGAAACAGATTATCTAAACCCCCCTCTATCAGCCCAGTCTGGTACCTTATCTAATGCACACTGCATGTTTTACGTTTCTGCCCCTTTTCCACCAACATTTCACCAACATTTTGTAATTTGATAAATTTACATGGACCTTTTTAAATGTTTTCAATAAGTTTAAGACTTAATTTCCAGATTTGTTTTTCAAATATATGCTCAGATTTATTTTCGTTTTAAATAAAACAAACATTCTTTCTCCTAAATGTAGTTTATACAGTTTTTTGGGAGACCAGGTTTAACAAATAAAAAATGAAAATGAATGTTAAATTATGATAAAATTTTATTTTACTTATTCCACTTGTGTTAACTCCAGATGAAATGAATGAAATCAGATCAAATTTGAAAAGTTTAAAACCACAAAATCTAAATAAAATAAAGCAACCAGTAAAAACATTAATTCAATATTTCCATACACGTAAAAAAAATCTTTCAAATTCTTAAAAAAAAAAATTGTACTTATCAAAAGTTTTTCAGTTCCATTTTTTCAAATCGGTTTTTTGCTTGTTATAATATAATATGTATTAATATAATAATAATAATAATATTTAGAATATATATAATAATTTTATGAACACAATGGCGAAAATTGTTTGATTCCTTTTTGTACTTATAAAATTATAAGTTTAGACAGAAGATTGCATGTACAGAAGCACAGTTAATATGGGAAAAATCTGAATTCTAACTTTTTTCTCAGAATTCTAGCTTTAATCTCAAAATTCAGATTTTTTTCTCAGAATTCTAACTTTAATCTCAGAATTCTTACTTTAATCCCAGAATCTCAGAATGCTGAATTTTTTCCCATATTAAAATGAAATACAATTTAAAAATAAGTTAACTTTTTTTTTTTTTTGCAGTGGCCCTAATCATCTTTCGTAGAAATGTGCTTCTCTCCGTGCAGTGTTTTGTCTAAACGATTCATTTTATAAGTACAAAAAGGAATAAAAAAACAAAACTATATACACAAAAATTCCAATTCCATGGTAAAGCTGAAGTTCTGTTTCAATCCACCAGGAGGCGACACCTGTCAGTTTGGCTTCCCATCAGTCTATGAGCTGCTCAAGTGACGCAGAGCAAGATGGAGCAAACTGCTGAGCCCCCGCACAACAACAACAGCCCGGCAGGTAATGAAACGCCTGCTTGCGGCCTTCACAGCAAACGACTCAAAGAACTGGAAAATGCCGCCCTGCAGACTAGCTTGATATCACAAATGGAGACGGAATCCGGGGCGGACGCGGGGAGCTGGATGGAGCAGGAATCCGGGCAAAGTGAGCACCCGAACGGGCTGCCCTTGAACCAGCAGCGCTCTGCACCTCTGCAGCTCGGCATGGACACAGAAGCGGAAGGAGCGGAGCCGACGGAGACTGACGTCTCCAAGGAGCGAGTGGAGGAAGAAAGGACACTGACGGACCATTTAAACAAACGACTGCTTTCTTCGTTTCTGGAGAAACTTAACGAAAGGGACCTGGCGCTCCCCGGCGTGCAGCGCCTGGACTGCGCTGTAGCCGAAGAGGACTCGAACCGGGCCTCGGATGAGTGGTGAAGCTCCGGCCTCACGATCAGCTGCAGGATCCGGGACCAAAGTGCACGGAAGCACAACATTAAAAACTGAACTGCTAGTTTATCCTCTAAATCCTCCCAGCAGGAGGTGTCTGGGAATATCATTATTAGACAGAATGTTTGAATAACAGGCAATAAATGAACACCGTGTGAAATGAATCTGCTTTGTGCTCATTGTGTTACAATGACTGACTGCAGCTGCTTCTCACAACATACATCAGCATCATCAGGGAAGGGAGCAAATATGTATCTCAATTCTTATAAAATGTGATTATATTACAGTCACTTTGGCCCAAAAAAAAAAATCTAGCAGCAAACTGAGTTATAAAATCATCATATAGAAAAATACAGGAAACTGCCAAGTGAACTAAATTCTATACTTTTAATAGTAATAAAAACAAATCTGTTTAAACATGGACCAATTTGACATTCTCACAGTATGAGCAGCTTTAAGTCAATGGTGGTCCTAGACCAAATTTAACAGGTAGGGGCAGTGTGGTTTTATGTTATACAATAGAATTGTATATGTTGTATTAATATAACCTCTATTTTATTAATTAGTTATATAGTTATATATTATACTATATTGAAACTATACTAATTATATATTTGTTGCCTCTTTTCAGTTTCACGTTTCTGTTCCAATGCATACATTTATTTATCATACATTTATTCTGCATTGTGTCTTTGGTACAGGGGTCAAAACCAGTTCTACAAGGGCATCTTTGCCCCCTGTCTAGAACTGACACTTTTTTAAGTGAAAACACAGGGTAATATTCTAGAGGATTTATCCCACTAATTAACACAGTGAAACAATATAAATCCAAACATTTCAAACTAAGTTGTAAAACATGATCCAATTGCTTTTATTTAAGACTGCCTGTAGTTGTATAAAATGGTATTTTCTCAGAGGGAATGGTAAGCCTCCTTTAGTTTCGAGGCAACGACTTTTGTCTTCAGTGACATGGAATGTTTCCAGTTTTGCCAAATTCAGAGTAATTTCGTAAAACTAGCTCAAAAAAAGCCAGAGTTGAACACCCAGAGAAGTGCTTCTCAAACTGGCCTAGTTTGTAAGCCAGGGTTAGTTGGCCGAGTCTGGCTTATTGTGTCGTTATTTGGGCAGTGAAGGCTGGTGAAAAATAATCTTGATGGGGCTGATTTGGAGAAATATTTTTCTGCCTACTCCAGTATAAGAAGTGAAATCAATAGCGAGCAACAAAAACAATGATTTAATCCTCTTCTCAAAATGTCAATTTTCACAGATAAAGTATAACGCTTCATGCAGAAAGGAAGGTTATCAAAGCAGTAATCA
The DNA here is from genome assembly GCA_018398635.1 of Cyprinodon brontotheroides. Taxonomy (NCBI): domain Eukaryota; kingdom Metazoa; phylum Chordata; class Actinopteri; order Cyprinodontiformes; family Cyprinodontidae; genus Cyprinodon; species Cyprinodon brontotheroides. The sequence goes on from JAGKQL010000018.1 coordinate 984,905, forward strand.
ACAATTACTGGTTCTTTCAGCTAAATCTATAAAAATGAACGTTACATTAGTGAGTAAGAGAAATTAGTCTACGTTCTTGTTTCTAAGGTGAGTGTAATGTGATAAATGGTTAACCAGTGAATCTAGTGCTAAATATGAACCTTCTGTGGCAACGAGTCTCACTGCAGAAGTGTTTGCTGAGACTTAGACAATAGGAAATAATGGCATCACGTAAATATGACAAGACATAAAAAAAGAGGCAAGAATCAGGTTTTTACTTTTTTTGTATTTCAAACAACAGTGAAGCTTTCCTTTACTTTTCTCAACAGTTTATTTATATTTATAGATGAATTTGGAACCTGAACTGAGCTAAAAATATATATTCTCCAGGGGTAAAATGTTTAAAAAGGTTAAGAAGAGCAACCACAGGTGAACGCTGTAATTAGTGCTTCCTTCCAGTCCCACATGTTTATTTGTTGGAGAGATCCCCTGTACTACTGATCCTCAACTAGTGGAGGAATAGCCTCCCTGATAACAGAAACAATATGTAAGATTAAAAAAAAAAAAATCACTTGAAATCGTTCAATCTATGGTAAGTCACTGTAATTAGGCCTTTAGAATTAATATAAAGGTTATTCCTTTATAATTACATTAGAAATCATCATAAAAGGAAACAGAGTCTATTAAAAAAGAATTAACATTAGCATAGCACTGATGCATAGCTAACCTGATAACCTGGCTGCTGTACATCATCCAGCTGTGCTACTAACTTTCCAAGCAGTTAACACAGCACCAAAGAAGAGGCTGTAGGTAAACCTGCTGGCCCTTTGGTGGCGCTACAACATCACTGCTACTAATAGATGTGGCTTTCACACACTGAAACATTAAATAGGGTCTCCTATTTTCCTCTCTGAGATCCAGTTTCAACCTGTTGAGCCATGACTACTAGGTTCCACCTGGGTTTCTCTTGCTAATTTCGGGTTTTCACTCATAAACAGTAAGCAGACAGTTCAGTTCATTGAAATACGATGAGGAAATGTGTTCAATCCATATCTATTTAAAGAGCACACTTAAAAACAATCAACAGAATGCCCAAGGTGCTGGTGAACAGGCATGACACAGCATTCCAAAACATCCCAAATTAAAATCCGTAAAAAAACAATAAAACAATAAAAGCAGCAATGCAAAAAGTGAGTAAAAGGAAAGGCATACACTGAAAACAAAGCATACATAAAACAAGGAGATGACATCAAAGGAACAAAGTAAATGAGGGAGGAAGAAAGAGGCCACAAAGCAGTAAGAATATAGATAAGAATAGATTTTAAAAGTTAAATTGACAATAAAGGAATAATTTTTTTTTTCAATCTCTCATTTCTTTCCAGAAGCCTGGGCAGTATTTCTATATTCATTTACCCTGCTGCTTTCTGAAACCCAAATTACAAAATAAGTCAGACATGGCCAACTAAGCCTGATTTATTAACTAAGTCAAATTAAAGATACACCCCTCTGGTCATTTCCTGGAAGTATTTGTCATTTTTCTGCAAGTTGACTATAAGTGTGTATCAACCAATAGGAAAAGGCTCAGCAAAAAAACTGAAGTCACTCTAACACATTGTCTGGCATTTGAATAAAAGGATTTATTTATTGCAAAGCATGGCTTGTTGAGTCGATTCAATGATTACGTTGAAATAGACAATAAAATAGGTCTAAGTCAAAGAAATTTTCAGCAGTTTTCCGCTTTAAATATTTGCTTTCTAAAGTGCTTTAATTTAAGTTTGGTCAGAATTCAGGATGCAATGAATTCTGATATAACATTGATAATCTAAATGTGTTGAATATTTACAAGAAATAAGGATAAGTTTTAAAGTAATTTACATTAACTTATAATCTTAACACAAATAGGATAGATGATTTAAAATGAACAACGCTCTAGATCTCAGTCAGCATTACGTGTGTGAAAAAGGATATAGTAAGTTTTGCATTTAATTCAGCTAACCCACACTGTGGTTATTCTGTTCCTGAATTAACTGCGTAAATAAAATTAAAATCAAAATTTTCCAGATAATTTGTTAAAAATAGTTAACATGAATAGTTAACCTGAAGAGACTCACACGGAGAAAAGGCAAAAAATAGAGAGTTTTATTGACATGAAGAAATGCATAGGGCTTTGATAATCAGAGTACAGCAGTTTTCCATGTAGCATAAATAATTATACAGATAATTTGTTTCCATACTTTTATGTAGTGAACTGCACTGCAAAAAAATTTTAAATCTCATTAATTCATTTTTTCATAAAATAAGTGTATTCTTTCTTGAACCCAAGGAGGTAAATAAGTCAGACTTTGCCAAAGGAAGGAGATTTATTTACTAAGTAAAATAAGCTAAAAAACAATTGACCCACATTTCCTGGTGCTTTCATTTGCACATCATCTAATCATTATAGTAGAAATATGTATTCCAATGGGAAATCATCTTATTTGAAAAACTTAAACTATAAGGAGAAATCAGCACTTAAACTAAGAATTTTTCACTCTAATTTCTACATTGTTCTTGCAGTTTGAATAAAAGGATTTATCAGATTGCAATGCATGGCTTACTTGAGCAACGATTCACATGAATATTAAATGGAATAATAAAACTGGATCTTCACAAGTCATTAGAAATTACTCACAATGGATAGGTTTATATAAAATTTAATCCAATTTCTGAGGCATTTGCGCTCATGAAGAATGCGGAAAGATGCAAGCGATCTGGAAGACATTGATAATCTAAATGTGTTGAATATTTACAAGAAATAAGGATAAGTTTTAAAGTAGCGATTACATTAACTTATAATCTTAACTACAAATAGGATAGCCCTATTTAAATGATGGAACAACGCGTCTAGATCTCAGTCAGCATTACGGTGTGTGAAAAAGGATATAGCGAAGTTTTGCATTTAATTCAGCTAACCCACACTGTGGTAAAATTGACCACTGTTCCTGAATGTAACTGCTGTCACACAGAGGAACGCTATAATAATGAACAAATCAAAATTTTCCAGTATACATGTTGGTTAAAAATACGTTAACAGTGAATGAAGTTAACCTGAAGAGACTCAGGATAGTAGAGAAACCAAAAAGAAATAGAGAGTTTTACAAAACATCTGAAGAACAATGCATAGGCGCGTTTGATAATGCACCTGTACAGCAGTTTTCACTGGGGCCTGCATACAATAATGGCAATACTGGATAATTTGTTTCCATGAGCTTTTATCGTAGTGAACTTGCACTGCAAAAAAATTTTCACACGGAGTCATTAATTCATTCTCTGCTTCATAAAATAAGTGTATTCTTTCTTGCGATTGCAAACCGGAGCGTAAATGGCCGACACTACGCGCATAAGGACCATTGCACTTTCTTTTGAAACATGTTAAATATAGAAGTCAATTACCGTTAGCAAAAATTTGCTTAGGGTTTAATAGAATCACTTTTTGCTGGTGCTTAATCAATATATTTAGATGGTACCTCATATCCATTGAGAAATCACTTTTGCATGTAAACGCACTATATTGCAAATTCCAGCAGAAATACACTTAATTTAAGAATTTTGGATAAGAGGCGCTAGCATCGTTTTAAGAATAAAATCCTTTTAGCGCGCTGGTGATGAATCAGTTTTATGCTCTTACTTTAGCAACATTTGACAAAATAAAGGATGTTTTAATACACACAGGAACTTCACAAATCATTAGAAGTTACACAATCACTTTATAAAATCTATGTTAATGTCACAGAAAATAAACCTGTAGAAGTCAAACCCTTCATGCTGTGAACTTTGTAATAGTTATTTTTTATCTCATTGGGAATTTTTAATGTTCAACAATCATATATAAAGTGACTAACCGTTGAGTAAAAAGCTGTGACTCACTTTAGTCCCAATCATAAAAAAGGAGAAGCAAAAGCAAAGGCCTGATAATAAGATAAGGAACTTAGCTCTGAATTACTGCTAATGTACACACAGACTGAATCCTTCTTATCTACTAAAACACTCCATCTTTCCAGAAACAGTACAGAAGGAAACTAAAGTTTCATCTTATCTAACTGGACTGAATATTATCTGTATTTATGGCTCTTCGAAGTGAGAATGAGGAAATACATGCAGCTCTGGATGTGTCAGTATTTTGAAGCTTCAAAGGATAAGATATACTTAAGATATAAAAAATATTTTCAAAAAGATAAACTAAAACAGATTAAAGCAATTTTTCTGTTTCTACTGATTAAGAGCCAATAGGAATCGTTAGGAGTAATCTGATGGTAAATGTCATTCTAACTCCTTTTCATTTACAACACGCCATCTCTGGGCAGGTTCGTCAAAGGAAGCAGCTGTGGGTTATTTGGTAATTTTTCCTCCTGAAAAAAAATTAGGATGAAAAAAAAAAACTTTAAAAATACTTCTTCTGTTATTCTAATCCAACATTTAAAAATATTTAGAATTTGACAAACAATTCCAACAAACCTAGAGCATTATTTTATACAAACGGTTTCCTTACCTGGTTATTTCTTCTGTGACTTGCAGGTATATGCTGCGTATCCCAGCATGCATTGTGGCTGTAGCAGGGTAACATCCTGGATATCAAATTGGTCTTAAGAGAAACAGATACTATTACAGATAAATACTACCAAACAGGAAATACTTGAGGGGATCTTATGAGTAATGTATTAATATTATAATCTCTGTTACAAATACTGTGTTTTCTGAAGAGATCTCAGTCTTCTTTTTTTTCAGGTCCCACCACAACAAGCCCTCTTTAATTTGATTCCTCTTTGTCGGCCCTGTGTGCAACAGAAACATGATAGTTTGGTTAATGCATGAATAAAACCTGCAAAAAAAAAAGGTGATTCAGGAACCAAAGGCCCTTTACTTTGCCGTTTGCTTTGAAATGAGCTCCATCTCCTTGCTTAAGTATTCACACCCTTTGAAGGATCCTAAGTGATCCAGATCACAAAAAAATGTAGCAAAATAGCACAATTCTCAAATTGAAACATGGCTGCTATTTTTTCCTTTTTTTTAGGCATGGTGTGCATTTGTGTTCAGCCCATCTTTTATCGCAAATACTGCAAGTTTAAAGTAGAGAGCGTCTCTAGTAGCGTTTTATATGGTTCTTTGGGCCGGATCTATCAAAGGTTTGCGTGTATAAAAGCGTGAAGCTATTTCACGCTGCTGCACGCTAAAAATAATACAAACTGAATCTATCAACAGCGTGCTAAAAGGATTTGGTCTTTAAAAACGTGCTCTAATAAGCGCCTACTTACGCATCACATTAGTACTTTTCTGCAATGAATATGCACTGTATGGGCGTTTACCGCCAAAGTCGCGTCTTGTGGGAGGAGAGCATGTAAATATATTAATTTAAGCACTTTGCGGAAAGTGATTTATCAAACCTGAAAGCAATTTTGCTAACGGTATCTGACTCTATTTTAGCATGTTTCAAAGAAGGTGCAAATGGATGCCATCATGCGTACATTTAGCACACAAGAACTGCCGGTTATTGTCACTTAAAGAAGGAGACATGTCGAAATGAGAAACAGGAGGCGCGAGAGAAAGAATTTTTTTTCACTCCGTGTTAATATTTTTGGAATTGAGCGAGGAAGCGATCATCTAAAAACATACATCGTTTGTCCAGCATTGACATTTTGGAGGCTGTTGGGGGAACTCACGAATGGTTGGAGCCAGCCACAAGGAGGACCCGCAATACCAGATATCACAAAACTCCTTGCAACATTGCACTTTTGCATCTGGGATCTCCCAATACGCGGTTTTCAGAAGTGCTGTCTGATGTTCTAAATACCATGTAAGCCCTGGCGCCCTAGGAAGAACCCGACCTCCTCTTTAGCAGCCTGTGGGCAACATGCCAATACTGCGGGCATGCGCGTACGCGCAGCAATCTCATCCACAGTCACTTCTTGTGAGCCATTTGGTATGTGCATTTTTCTACGGGCAATACAAAACACCAGTTTTTTTTTTTGTTTTTTACTGCAGTGAAGTAGAAATTCAGCCACATACCACCTTAGGGGTTTTTTTGTTGGGGTCACTGTAGATTTAAATTTCTTAATGCACTAGTTTGTGCAAACTACTTTGCCATAAACCCACAAAGCAGCGCAAAACCATCATTTAAATAGGGTGTCTCCAACAGTTTTGCACCTGCCACCAGTTACGCAATCTCTCTTGTTAAATCACACGCAAACCATGGTTCAGCCCCTCACTGCAGCAAAATTCCAGTTTGCGGCGCAAATTACTGCACGCAAAATTGGATCTTGATAAATCCGGCCCTTGGTATTTTATTGTTACCACTTTACCACTTTAAAGTACTTTACAGTGTTTATCTTTTAACTAAGGTCCACATTTGTGTGACCATTTTTTTTCTATAATCTTTTTGCTGCTGTAAACACCAAATTTCCCCATTATTGGGACTACTAAAACCGTATCTTCTATTCTATTCTATTGTATCTTCCGCGTATCCAGGACCCAGGAGGGCAGCAGTCTTATCAGACTCCCACACACCTCCTTCAACTCTTCTAGGGGAAAGCTGAGGCATTCTGGGATAGTCCCTCCCTCATGTCCTGGACTGCCCCTTTTGGCCCTCCCTCCCTCCCTCATGTCCTGGACTGCCCCTTTGGCCCTCCCTCCCTCCGTCATGTCATGCCTTCGTCATGGTGGGACATGCCTGGAACACCTCCAGAGGAAGGCGTCCCGAAGGCATCTGAGAAAGATTCACCTTAGCTGACTACACATAAACTCTGTTTGTGTGCCTATGTGTTTCTGTATATGTTCTATATATTCAGATTTTATTTTAACCATGCAGCTCTTTGGTAACTGTGTGCAATATAAATAAACCTGAAGTGAACTGACTGAGGTATATCTGCTTTCATAACTGTTGGTTCAAATGTCAAAATAGGACACATACATATTACTGCTAACCTGACAGCCTGACTTTAAAGGAATAGTACACCCAAAACACGCTGATTAGCCTTCATTTTTCTACTCACCCCCATGCTGAACAAAACTCTACGAATACTTTTTTGATATCTCTGCAATGCATCTGGAGTCACAGGAGGCTTTCTTGCTGCTCTGCTGACATTTCAATAATGGAGGTCTATGGCGACCGAGAGAGAGGTCCATAAAAGTCCACAAAAAAAACATGTCAATATTCCCTCCATACTGCTCGTCCAATGTAATCCAAGTGTCATCTGGTGGGTAGCATCCAGAATTTTCAGAAGCGAGAAGTCCATTTAGAACGTTTAGAGCCTAAACGGTAGTTGGTATAGGATTTCCTGGCTGGCGCCCCATGCGGCGGCTCACGTTACGATTCTACCGGAAGCGGCGGGTAAGACCAAGAAGCCGGAAGAAAGTCGCATTCGAAATCACCAGGCTCTGCAACGATAATGCAAAAGCGTGAAAGAAGAAATATACCCGTTTACCTGTGCAAAGAAGAAACAACAGCGAAAGAAAAAATGTCGCGAGGACTTCAGTGTTGAGGAAGAGCATGGAGTTTGCTTTGCCGAGCTGAATGGCAGCTGGTTTGGTCTGCGGACTTCCGTAGAATGGTAGTGGCGCATGGGGGCGCTATTAGGAAAATCCTATACACACTACTGTTTAGGGAGCCTAAAACATTCTAAATGACTTCGTTTGGAAGTAAATTATGGGTAGCTACCCACTCCAGGACTACTTGGAATACATTGGAGGCGAACGGTATGGAGGAATATTGACATGTTTTTATGGACTTTTGCGCGAGACGCTTTCTGGCGTCTCGGGCACCATAAGACCTCCATTATTTGAATGTCAAGCAGACAGCAAAGCCTCTCCCAGATCTCCAGATACATTTGAGATAGCCAAAAAGTACTCAGAGTTTGTTCAGCATGGGGGTGAGTAGAAAGAAATGAAGGCTAATCATGTTTTGGGTGTACTATTCCTTTAATATATTCAGCCGATCAATTGCAAAATTCTCTTTAATTTTTATTTCAAATACAAAGTTTGACCATGTTATAGTCTAAATGCAAGAGTTTTATGCAGTTCATCTCCGGTGTGCGATTAACACAGGGGTCTCTGAGTAGCCTAAGCAAAGTTTACTTTTAACTACACTGCTAGGATTTTTTAAAAATTTCTTATGTTTTTATTTTTTATTTAACCTGTTTTGCCTTGATGCAAATCAAGTTTATTCATATAGAACATTTCAGTGGCAAGACAATTAAAAGGGCTGCATATGAGAAAATAAAAAAGAAAACATATAGAAAGGACATTGCAGTGGCATAGAGGCAACACAAATAGTTAATAAAATGACACATTAAAAGAAGAGAATTATATAAAAAATGGAATGACAGATAAATAATAAAAAAGGAAAAAAATGATTAAGAGACTGGAAGACGTTAGACTGAAACCTTAACTAATCATTTTTAAATAAGTCAAAGATCACTCTAAACGAATAGATTTTGAATCTCTATCCAAAGACACACAAATCTTTTTTTATCTTTTTATAATCATCTTTTACGATTAGACCCTGATTCAAACTTTAAACTGTGCTTCACATGCACACTATGTTCCATGTCTACTAATGTTCTCTTACAAATCCTGGAGGCCTTTTTGAAAGTCTGGACTACAGGGGGTGGTTAACATTTCCTGATTTTGATGGTTAAAAATAATGAAAAAACTATTTAAAACCATGAATCCTCTTATTTTCATTTAACCACGATCTATTCTGTGATAGATTGTTGATTATCTGAAAGAATCCCTGCAAGATTCCCAGGATTTATAATTGTAAAAATAAATAATGAAAAGAAAAAAGAAGGTAGTTTAAAGGTTTCTGAATACTTTTGCAAACAAATCTATAACAAAAAGATTTTTTTCAAAGTGTAGGAGTGACTCTGCCCATTTCACAGCATGTATCTATGATCATTGTGTTAAATCTGACATCATCTTCTTACCTGTCGCATAGCTCACTATCAGCCCAACCAGTATGACTGAACTGGTGGCCATGGCTCCAAAATAGAGGTAAGACATGGAGTAGAAGTTAAGGATGCCGCTGTTTTTAGGCAAACAAAGCACATGGCAAAAATTAATTACAATTTTAAAGATATTTCATATTCTTCATTTATTATCTCTAGATGCAGTATAAAGCAGACTTAATATATATGAGTGATTAATCTTTTATTTAATTACTTACAGTACCTGTTTTACACATAATAATATGCCTTTTACTACACAACACACACCTGTTCACATATGTGAAATGCTACTGTAAGTAATTAAATAAAAGATTAATCTCTCATATTTGTGTCAAAAGAAGATTCCTCTGAAGGAAGAAATTTAAAGTTAGTCTTCTTTACTATCAACATGTGAAAAAGTGAAGTTGCTAACCCTTGGTCATCAGGATGAAGTGGGGTCAGGATGGATAGCTCGTCTGGGTTAGATCTGCTGCTCAGTGTTCCATTAGCAGGGCTGCAGCCCTGTGTGGAGCTGGGCAGGACACCCATTGTCTCTTCACTGGGCGGGTAAAGAGTGGAACCCACAGCGAGCCACAGAGAGACACAGAAACCCACCAATATCCCTGCATACGCCCCCTGGAATAAATGATAAATAACTTCAACAGTTTTGTTGCAACCTTTCTGAACTCCACTGGCATTGTTCAGCATGTCCAGATTGCTTTTCTGGACCGCCTAATTTCACTAATGTCCTGATCTAGTATGATTCTTCGATGGCAAGTGAAAGAACTAGAAATACACTTGAAAAAAATCCAAATCTAGATAAGTTATTTTTTTCTTAAAATAAGTGCATTTGTTCTTGGATTGAGGAGATAAAAGAGACATTTTGCCAATAGAACAAGACAATTTAGATTTAAAATAAGAAAACACATTTGCATTGTCTGTTTTCAAGTGCATATCATCTAATTTATCTTTATTTATTTTAAGACTAGAAACACTCATTCCATTGGCAAACTATCGCATTTACCTACTCAAATTAAGGGTAAAAATACTTAATATAAGAATGTTTTACTTCTTTTTAGATTGTTTTTGCAGTGTGTGAAATGCAATCAAATCCAGTCTGGCTCATAGACTTAAATGGTGAAAATGAAAATCCTCATAAGAATATGGTTGCATAGGATATCATAAAAGATAAAGCTTCTTTAATAGATACAAAGATCTAAGAAATGGAAACAGGAAGTGATGCATGAGTCAGACCAACGGCTCGTTAATGTAGCCGTTTACGGCTACTGAGACCATTATACATGCGGGTATGTGTGAAAACCATGACCTTTATTGTGACTGTGCATCATAAAAGTGAAACTTCACATATCAAAGATGTGTTGGGTTAATGGATAACAAGCCCAACTTGTCAACTTAGGAATATTGTAAATGGAACAAGGAATAAGCTTTCTTTCTAAACACTCTGGAATTTAAATTTTGTCATTGTAAGAGAAATGTAATTGACTCAAAATCACTAAAAAATTCAACAAGAACCTCAAACTTAGCCCAAACATCCTACACTGGAGTAGATAAATTATTTCCTTTTCTTTTCATGTAGCTCTACGTTTTCTTTTCTAACATTACATATATAATATTTATGTATTCATAGCAATTTTTTCTTGCAGAGACCCATCTGGATCCAGAGTTTTAGTTGTCCCTTCTGTCCTTCTGCTATTTGACTTTTCTGAATAATTAATCATTGTTTTATTTTGAGGAGTTACTATCATGATCTGCAATTTAGGATTTATATTTGAATCAATCATCAGTTTTAACTGAATTTCCCCAAACTCACCAGTCTGTTTGTTGCTGGGACAAACATTCCCAAAATAAAAATGCCCAGAACTGGACCACTGACCACGCCCATGACAGTGAATGAGCCCTGAGGAAAGAAGGCAAACAACAGTCTAAGTTCAAAAGAATAAAAAGATTAAAATCCAGGAGTTAAGATGAAAGAAACCTATAAATATTGATTTTTGCAAACCATGCATAAAAACAACCTGTTATGCCTGATGAAAACATCCCACTCACAACAGTTTTATTAATTCATTCATTTATTATAAATTATTCTGCAGGTGCTTATTTCTAAGGATCAATGGGCTTATGAGTGCAATAATAAAAAAAAAATCCTAATATGCATTTTTTAAGAAAATAAGTAGGAGGACCTTGAGTTAGAGTAAGCATGCACAAAGAGAAGGTGTACACCTCCTACCTGCTGTCATTAGTCATTAAACATTTCTACATGAACTACCTGGAGAACTCCCCAGTCCAGGAAGGAGGAAAGAGCTGCTACTGTGATACATCCAGCTCCATACAGGAAGGCTTAAAAAAAACAAAGAGAAATATTTATCATACTACACAGACTATATCTGTACTCTGCAGGAAAGAAGTTTGCATCTTTAGTTTTAGAGCAGAAGAAGCATAATATTTAGATTTCTTTTTAAACTTCTTTGTTTTCAAAACCATTTAGCAGAACTCTGATCCATTCTAAAACAGGAACTTGGAAGAATTATTTATTAGGTTTGTTAATTAGGTATGGCTAAGGAATAGGTAATTGGTACGACAACTTGGGTATGAATTTGCCTTAATCTCTGTATAAAGAGCTTTATTATGACATTTGCTTGAGGCTAACTCTATACAAATGAATTTGACTTCCAGCAAATTTGAGTTTATCAGCTTGTAAGCGTTTAAGATTTTCTACCAGTGTTTGCACAAATGTTTCGAAGATTAACCTAACTCTTTCACTTGCTCTGTGAGACTCAACTTACACAGTGCTTTGGAAACAAGGATCAGCTTCTTCTGGTTCATGTGGAGCAGATGAGGTCTCAGCAGATCCTCCATCGTCACTGCAGCCATGGCATTGATACTCGTGGAGGCTGTGCTGTTAAACATGACAACAGGTCACCAGTCATTCTGCTGCTGGATACTCTATAAGCTATAATTTATGTTTATGTTGTATTTGTGCCAAAACAGACAAAGAAAGCCAAAAGTCCTAAATGTTTACAGCTAAAAAGAAGAAATATTTCCAATGAGTGAGATTTGACTTCTTTGTTTAATAACAACCAAGGCTTTCACTTTTTCTACACAGTTAGATTTTGCACAACATTTCATGAAGAGGCTAGGTGTAGATCCTTGTGATATAGAGAGGAATACTTTAAAGAAGCAAGACCTTTTATATGTGATAAGTAATCACAGAGGATTTTTAAAATTATGTCTGGAGTGAAAGAAATGATTTTGTCAGGCTAAAAATGTTTTTATGTCATTTTACTTGGATGGATGTTTCTGTTTTAGTTATATTCTATAACACTCCAAGTGCAAATAATTCACCTTGATGGCTAAAGGAATGTTGGAGTCAGGCTTTAACACTGAGAGATAAACTGATTGTAAATACCTGAGAGTCCCGCTGTATGCACAGGCCAGGAAAAGCCCTGGGAAGCCTGGATGCTTTGTAAATATGTCCAGCACGAAGAATGGCATGTACTTTTTCAAATGAGAACAAAGAGTGACAGTGTGTCACTTTTGACAGTAGCACTTAGTATAGCACACAGCAAACCAAGTTTGCCTAAAATGATGTCTAGAGTAGAGAAAAGGAGTATTCATGATTAACCTTTGCCTAGAAACTGACAGTACAGTAGAGCTACAACTCAGATCAGAATCAGAATCAGAACTAGCATTAGAGCTAATTCTGCTTTTATTGGTTGAGATCAGATGACTTGAGGTTCACAGCCTCATACTGTTCTGGCATTAGAAATTGGAAGTTTGTAAACCAACTGAAACACTACTTTTTTGAGTTAGTGTTAGACAAACTATGTAATTGCTTAGAACCATCATCATACCAAATCAGGTGCAGAGATCCTCCCAGATTTCAGTGGGTCACAAAAGTTGTAATAAGCAAACATGACGATGCCACAGGTTGCTGCACTGCTCACAATCAGGCACAAACCAACCTGGTTCACAAACAGAGCCCTGAAAAATAAAAACAGCATTCTTAATTCCAGTCAACACCATTTGCTCCCATTCTGTACTGATCATTGATAAATACTGTGGTTGAATAACAAAATCATTACACGTTTTAATCCTTTATTATAGATGTATTTTAAAAAAAGGAAATAAAATGGGCTGTCGTTCTTAGATGGGATAAGAAACGTCAGTAAAGGTGCAATTGGTCTATTGTGGGAGGAGTAAACAAACACAAACATATCCCAAAGGCAAGACAACAAACTAAAAAACAGTCAGAATTCCTAATTGTTTATATTCTAAAATACATTTCCAATTAATGGTGCTTCACAGCTTAATTGTTGGGTTCCAAAATGTTCTTGCTGAGCTTCTCACTAGATTGCAAGGTATTTTATAACACTCACCCACAGACCATTCTTTTCAACTGTTGAACAATGAGTCAACAACAGAATTACATATTGCAATAATATTAATCTAACTTAAATGAAAAGAAAAACAAACCATAACTTCTTGCTGTGTAACTAAATTTAACATTACCCCCTTTTCCAACCCCCTGGACTGAAGGTGTAAATGCAGTTTCTCACAGGCTGAACATTCTGGGCATTGGGAATTATTCTGGACTCCTATTTCGCACATGATACAAATCCTTTCAGTGGAAAAGGGACTATTTAACAACAAAAAAATTTGTCTCAAAAGTGGTTATTTATTCCAATTATTTCTTACCCTCCCCTCCAATAACCCCCCACTTCAACATTCGCAACATACCTATATTTCTATGTATTTTTCGTGCAACAGTCCATGTAAGAATTTAAATTTAACGTAAAAAAAAAAAAAAAAAACACCATTTCATTTTCCTGTTTTTTAACCGTAAAGCAACAGGCCCATTATGATGAGGAATTAACAAAATCAACAGTGGATGAATCGATATGTGGGTAATTCATAGAAACACTCACCACTGGGCATCTCTCTCTGATCGGCAGGAGATGTAGCGCTGAACTTGTGCTTGGTTTACTCCGTACATGGACAACCAAACCAAGGAACCTCCAACTGTGAGGCTCCAGAAGGTGTAACGCTTTCGTGGGTCGACATCAAAACTGTGGAGGAACATCAAGAACCACTAACAACTTACAACACAACCGTTTTAATATTTTATAATTTTTTTTTTTTTTTTGACCACATAACCATAGAATAAAAACCAGTAACACATTGAAATTTCAATAATTTGACCCAAAAAGACTAATAGAATTAGGGCCCTGTATGGGATATGAAAGCAAAGATCCTTCAGCCCAATTTTTTCTTTTAAAAATATGGTTTGTTTGTTTTTCAATATAAATTTCATGCCATATTCCTAGTCCATATATATAATATACAATAGTTTAGTACTGTGTCTTAATCTACATTTAGGCCCTAGTAAAAAATGCAGAAACATACCACTTTAGTTAAGAATATAGAAAGACTAGCTAGCATCCAGGAGTCACTAAGTCTGAAAATCAACCATGATAGACTATAATGCAACATATAATGCAAAGCTTGAAGATTGCAAATAGAACTTAAACTAGAGTCATGCTCTTTAGAGAGATGAGAATTAATGAATAGTCAGTGTTTTTTTTTTATTTATTTTAGAGCACCAGCTCCAGATAGATGTTTAATAGTTTCAAAGAATAGCAACTAATCAATTTAAGTATGTCTAAAATTGTTAAGCCTGTTAAGCACGGTGGAAGGTCAGTGATTCTGTGGGCCTGTTTCACATTTATTGATTCCAAAACATAGAATGCTTTGTATCATGGAATGTGGAAAAAAACAGTGGTTTGATCTTTTTGATCTGTGGTATTTACCACCATATTAAAATGATCGTATCATTACTTTGAAACATTTTTAAAGCCAGGTTGGATCTGGGTGGGGACCCAAACAATAATTCAGAAAAGTGTTTACTCATTGAAGTTAATTCGGGATCCATTGCTGGCAATCTCCAGTACTTGTGCTGGGCCACCAACCAGAATTGTGCCATTGATGAAAATCGCCACAAAGCCAGACAACATGACAACAATCTGGAAAACATCAGTCCAGATCACAGCCCTCATGCCGCCCTGCAAACATTAGAGGAGAAAGAAAGAGCTTTATACTGACAAAGTAAAGTTAAACATATACAGAGACTAATCCAAGTGGGGTCACGAGGGGTGCTGGTGCCTATCTCCAGCTGTCTACGGGTGAGAGGCGGGGTACGCCAGTCCATGACAGGGGAACACAGAGACAAACAACCATTCGCACACACTCACACCAAAGGAGAATTTAGAGAAGCCAGTTAACCTTACAGTCATGTTTTTGGACTGTGGGAGGGAAGCATACCCGGAGAGAACTGCGCATGCTCAGAAAGACCTTCATGCAGTTGGGCCAGGAATCAAACCCAGAACCTTCTTGCTGCAAGGCAGCAGTGCTACCCACTGCGCCACTGAGCAGCAGCCTGAGACTTTTGATCCTCTTCATTAACCACAATCAATGTAATGTTTTTTATGCACAACTTTTCCACATTTAATGTGACAAATATTCTGCAATGCAAGAAAAACCTAAACAAATTTCTTGGATAAAAAATCATGAAAACCTTAAAAAAAGATGGAATAAACCTGTTTAAATAAGTATTCATACCATCAGAGAACACCTTCTTTTTCTTACCAGTGTTGTGTACATGGTGCAAATGATCCCCGTGGAAAAGAGAGACACCCAAATACTGAGTCCAGTGGCTGCAAAAGGATTTCATAATCAGTTTAAAAATTTCCTTTTTTTCAGACAACTAATATTTTTGATTAATTGATTATTTCAATATTAATACTGAGATCCAGCAGAAACCATATAAGATCTGGAAATATTAGAGATACGCTCTTAAATGATAGAAAGTATCCTTTTTTTTCCCACACAAAGCAAATTTCACTTTTGTACCTTGATTTAAGATCAAAGCTGGTGCATAGATGACAATCCCAGTGTAAAGCAGCTAAGAAAGAGAAATAAATTACAAGTACATCTTTATACAAAATTAAATCTGTACTCTTTCATGTACAAGTAATAAAACCCCTTAATGTAATATTCTATACAGTAGCAGGGATATGAGAGAGTAGAAAAATGTTGCTCCTACTGTTGCAAGAAGAAACTGGATGCTTCCCAGCAGCTGCATCCCTCTGCCAAACCTCATCTTTAGATACTGTAGCAGGCAGATGGTTTGAGTCAGAACATCAGAGTAAAACAAGTCCTCATCCTTCCTCACTAAGCATATTAAGCTGTGTCAAAGAGCTACAGGGGAATTTAATCAGCTGGAGAGACATCCTTCTGTTCTGTAATTTAATATCAAGCTGGAAAGTAGGGTATGTGTCAGCAGGGACGTGCAGAGGGGGGGGCGGAGGGTGCTTGAGCACCTGCCCCTTTGTCCCTGATTCTCAAAGTGCCCTTTTGTAGGGTTTATTATTATTATTATTATTATTTTTTTATTATTTTTTTTTTTGCGTGTATGCGTGTGTGTGCGGTGTATTTGTGTGTTTGTGCATGTCCAAAACAATTATAATTTAGATCTACTGTTCCATGGTAACCGTGGCCGGTCACATGATATACTGGATCATGTGACCGGCCGCGTCAGCTTCACACAACGTGCCCTCAAGCTAACCTTACTACCGTGACGTGCCCTGCTGCTGCGGATAACCACTGCGACTCCAGAAAAAGTAAACAACTGGTCAGGTAAGTAGGTGCTGCAGTGGTGTTAGTTTGTGCAAGGTTTATTGTTGCAAGATGAGTAGACTGACCGAGTAAAGTAAGCAATGAGCATCCTCTCTGCTGTGTGCAATTTGCACATACCTCTCACAAGTTATAGCCCTAGCCAGCGGCGCAAAAACTGGGTATGCACTATAGGGCACCGGTACTGGAGGAGGCGCAGAAACGATCATGGTAAAATGATCCCGCCAGTCATTTTTAAATGCTTTGATAATACTTTCATTGCCCCAGAATGTAGGTAGGTAGTTGCATCCCTGCCGCTAGGCTAATTGACCACCACACACGCACAGCGTGCTATGGGGAGGAAGTACGTCAGGTTTCTGTTGTTGTTACTGTCTGTTTCACCTGCTATGTGAAAGTGCAGAGAGATATGTATCTTACTCTCAAGCAGGTGTGTTTTCTTCCTGTTTTATTTCACTAAAACTGTGCAGTATGCATATTCACATCATTTTGGACCATTACAAAACAAAAATAATTAGAGTTTTGAAATTCTAAACCTCTCCTTTATTTACACAAAAAAATAAATATGCCCATATAGGCTAATATGCATACAGACAAATTGTATAACTTTTGGACCCTTGCTGTCATGCGCAAACTTAATAGTCAAACTAAATAAAAGCAAAAAAACATTTAAAAAAGTTATTTCTATATCATTTAATAAATTTTTATTTTATAGCATTAGGAATAATAAAGGGCAAAATATTAATGGGTTAAACTTGTGGCTATGCAGTACAATTTTTTTTAAAAAGGTATGCAATGTCAATTTTTGTTTGTATGTGTGTTTTATGTGGATCAGATTGTAGTTTAAGTATCTTATTTCATTTTGCAGAGATGCCTCGTAAGGAGAGGAGGTTGAAACAAAAACAAAAGGAGCTGTGTGAGGCTGCAAAAGGCAGTGGATCACTCACCAGCTGGATGACAAAGAGCACAAAAGGTAAGATCAACACATGCACCAGTTATTTATAGCCATATTCAGTTAGAGAAAACAACAGTAACAAACAAAATTTCAATGTTGTTCTGTTACATTGTAAAAAAAAAAAAAAAAAACTAAGGCACAGACCCTGACAGAAACTGACAGAAAGACAGAGCCACCTTCTCTCTATTGTCTTTCTCCCACGAATAATGTTACCCTTTCAGTTACAGTTACTTATACAATGTGAATATATGTTTGTTAATAAATACAGGTTGAAACCTTTAAACTTGAAGTATTGTTTGTGTTTGTGGCTTTGAATGAGCAACTGGTTTTTAAGCAGTCAGCCTTGGCAACAGACTCTAGCAATTCAGCAGTGTGGCAGGTCAGTCAGAGTGAGCCATTTTAAATGTTAGTTATCTTTGCATCTTGAATGAACACACAACACTTGTTTAATCAGCTGCTATCTCTCCCATGCTCTTTTTAGTGTCTGTACCATCAGATTAATACAGCCCAACTCCAGCAACACAGAAGCACCAACCCCCTCAACAGAAGCTGTTTCATGAGGTAAAACACACTCATTTCGCTTTGCACTGACCTCAAACAAATATGTGAGTATGTGTGATAGGGTGTATTTTGATTCTACGTTCCATTATTTATAGTATGGGTTGGTACATTTCAACCAGTTGTACAGCAAGGTATGTTTCTGTATAATGTTTTAAATCCGTGCCCCATGTGCCCTCTTTTAACTTTGAGCACCCGCCCCTCCAACGGTCTCTGCACGTCCCTGTGTGTCAGAGCTGTTTAAATTACAAACACAAAAGAAACTATCAAGCAGTTCATTTTCATGAGAAAAAGCAAAAGAGAAGCTATTATTCTTATCTAATTATCTAGTTTAATGTCTTTTAACTCATAATAATACAACACATTCCTGCTCACTTTATGAAATAATGTGCAGAAACTGAGGACTCATTGTGACCTGATTGGTGCTGGTGATGCCCAGTCGAAAGAAAACTGGCATGAACAGGTAAGCTGTCAGCAGGGAGCTGATGCTTTGTCCGAGGCACATGTAGAGGAATTTGAAGCCAAAGCGAAGCCCCTCTGAGGGAACCCCTAGAACTTGGACTGCTGACATGAAGCTGGCACAGAGCGACAGACCAACAGGCACAGCTGGCATGCTCCGACCCCCGGTGAAGAAGGCATCAGCTGTTGCATCTCTTCGTTGTTTCTTCATGGCTTGGAAAAGACCAATCCCCATGGAAACTAACAACATGGCAGCAAAGACGGCGTAGTCGGCCAGTACAAACCCCGGATGGGATGGCTTAATGTCAGAATGCTCCTCCATTTCTGAATTTTGATTCCTCTCTCCTGATCCAAATCTGTTGATCTGTCAAAGGAAGTTATGAAAATAGAAAAAAATATTTAGTTAATGGCTTTAGTTCACAGCAGATTTGTTTATTTGTGCTTAAGTGTCCCCTCTACCTTCTGAGTAGTTACTGTAAGCTGGTGCTACGTTCACCGTCTGGATTACACAAAAAATACCTTGTCTTAAAATCTCAGCAGACAATTGATACTTTAATGAGAACTTTTAAATATAAAATAAATAAAAAAATACAAGTGGAAAAGATTCCCTCCGCGCTTTCACACTGGCTCGGTCGCGGTTACCGAGGCGGCGGAGAACCCCAACTCCGCACGCCCCCCTCACACGCCCTTTTGACTCTACGGTGCGGTAGCGGCTCTCGCGGCTCCGGCAACAGGTCGGAGATTTAACTTCGCGAGAACAGAAGTTCGCGGAGTTCCGCGTAACTTCACTTGTGATAACCACGGCCCAAATAAGGATATTTCAGCGAGAGCTTGTTGCGCGGAGGGCTCCGGCATGCACGTAAGGATAGCTTTCTTGCTGAATTTTCGCTTAGCGCCGGAGGTGTCTCGATAACCCGCAGCGGACAGCTCAACAGCCAGCGAGTGAGGTTCACGATCTTTTAATGACTTGGAATCACTGCGTGCGCCGCATCCACCCACCGCAGCGGTATGGACCGGTCGGTGTGAGCCGGGGGTCCAGCACTGTTGCCCCTCAAGAATAAAGTCCTATTTGAATTCCCGAGCCTTTTGTATGGTCTCCGTGTACATGCATGGCTTCTCCCTGTTACTCCTGTTTCCTTTCACTATCTGAAAGTCTGCATGTTAGGTTAACTGGCCACTTTACTTTGGTCTTTGGTAACATGAACAGTGCTACTATTTTGCAGAGTTTTTCTTTACTAAATAATTTTGCCATGTGTGAAAGAGTTAAAAAATATATATTTATAAAAGTCTTTAAGGCTTTTTTTTTTTTACAATACCAATCTAGTCATTCTGCTTGCTTCTCCAGCTTTTTCTCAGATTTTTTGACCTTCTGACTATTTCTCAGATTCTGAAATAGTTTTGCATCTGAGACCTTCATCCTGTGCAGGTGACCCTGAAAGATTTTTAGTCCTGTTGGTTAATGGGTCACTTTTTGTTAATACCTCTCATCTTAGGTTAGCTGCTTTTAAACTGTTAAAAGATGTCTTCTTAAAAAGAACAACTTGGACCATGATGTTCTTTCCTCTCAGGGTGTTACAACGATTTGCTTTTAACCTATAACTCTGGTTCTTCTGATGTGTGTGTTGGGTTTTAATCCAGAGAAATGTGAGTTTAAAAGATTAAGAGGACGAAATGATCAGACACAGACAGGGATGTTGTCAACCTCTGCAGTAGGGGAGAGAAGCTACTGGCTCAGAAACAGCACCTTTTCTCCTAGATCCCTTCACAGTAAAGCCTTGTATTAACAGTTTACAACATAATAGGGCGGGTCTTAAACAGGGAACACAGTAATGATTATCTGGCAGGATGCAGGTCATAAGAAATGACCATCTTACTGGATGGAAGTCACACAACCGTGTGACTCTGCCTCATGACCTACTGGATGCAGGTCATAAAAGTTTATGACCCTTCTGATTGAATCACAGGATAGAAATGTAGCATCTTCTTTCTTTCAATGTTTCATATGTCCACACAATAATTTTATTTTATAATTATCACTCTAACAGTGTGTTATATTTTTATTTAATGCATTTTCTTTTCTTCTTATTGATCTCACTGCTGCCACTGCAATTGTGCTCTGAGAAGGTTGCAAGTACCCGGTTTGATCACCACAGCCTCCACTCTGTTCCTGAGCAAAACCCTTAACCCCACACTGCTCCCCATGCGCCGCACAGTGGCAGCCCACTAGTTCCCAAGTGGATGGGTTAAATGCAGAGAGTGAACTTTCCCATTGCAGTACAATAAAGGGATTTACATTACATTGACAGAGTCAATCATGAGGTTTTACTATGTTAACTGGAGCAGTGTGTTGGTGTTAAGTACACAGCACTGAAATGGTTTATGTCCCACTGAGGCAGGGTACCTCAATGCTCCTTTTCAGGTCCCATTTTATTTTCCATCTTTTTGCTGGCACTGGGAATAAAATGTGTGTGTTTTTTTTGTTAAACAGATTGATTCCCCATTAAACTCTGGTAGAGCCAAACACAATTAAATTCTGCAACAGTGGTAAAAAATGCTAAAACACTTATTGATTGGATGAAAATGAGGTAAGTTTGTTGGGGAAAACTTCCAGCAGCACTGTTTAATTCTTGGTATGTCAAACTGTTCTTTTATTTGGGGCATTCTGCAAATTAACTTTAAAGGGCAGTCAGGACAGTAAACTGTTTGATTTATCATTATCTGAAGTTAATTAGAAAAATCAAGCTTTATCTTCTCTGTGAGGCCCTGAAAGGGTCATTCTTTTCTAGACTGGACTACTGTATCTCCCTTTTTAGTGGTATTGACCAGTCTCTCCTGTCTCCAACTGGTTCATAATTCAGATGCCCACTTATTAATAGAAAAAAGACAATGTTAGCACATTGTTCAAATTTAACATTCTCTTCACTGGCTAAATTCTTATCTTAAAATAGTTTTTGACATATTTCTCTTGGTTTTTAAATCTTTAAATGGTCAAACTCCTTATATTTCTGAGCAAAAAGTTATTGTCCAAGTAGATTTCAGAGATCTGAAGATGCTGTCAGTAATTTCTAGGAACTGATTCGTGGTAAAAGGAAACCACGCTTCAACCCCCCAAACACTGGAACAGGTTCCTCTTTCTGTAAGGTCTTTTAAAACTCTTAATGAATTCATATCTCTTTGAAAAAAAAAAAAAAAACACATCCTGTAACACTGAGTTTAAATACTGAGAGCACGATTAATAAATCAATTATAGCATATTTTGCATTGTGTAATTTGATTTTAGTTTTTATTGCTCTTATCTTATGGCTGGATGCATTCCTTAAACAGCCTCCCCAGAGAAGCTGGAGGAGGAGTCCAGCCCAAGAAGAAGAATATTGTGTTGTGCTTTACTTTCATGATTGGAATTTTATCTCATATTTTTATTGGACATTCAGCTCTTTGGTGTCTAGTGTTATGTAAGGTGCATTGTGAATACAATTTTGATTTGATTGAGTTGATTTGATTATACCAGTGGCCGACATGGTGAATGAGAAATATCTCACTATGAACATGTTTACACGTTACAATAAAATAATGCCTGGACTTCATCCATCTTCCATGCATTTTGAATCACCAAATGACCCCATAGGGGTTTTAACATCACAGCAAATTTGATTTAACTTTAATTTTTCTAACAACATCCAAAACTTCATATAACAGGTGGAAATCTGTTATATGTAAAGGTTTTAGCCATAGAGGATGATAAATAAAGTAGTAGTAGTGTATTTTTTAGATTTAGTTTATTAAAAACAACAAAGAAAAAAAAATATTGAAAACTACTGCTATTCACTCAATGGCTGAGTTTAGAAGAAGGCATCTAGTATTTGTTAATGAGAAAAAAAACTGAGATAAGCAAAACTATCTGTTTCTCGTCAGATTTAGGGAGTTTATCACAACTGAACAATTAAAACAACATAGTTTTTTTTATAATATATATATATTCTGCAAAGAAAGATAAGAGCTGCTTGTTAATTAAGGCATAAATAGTACAAAAAAATACTCTTGAGATGATATTAAAATGTCAAAAAAGTGAGAGTAAAAAAAAAGGGAGAAAATGTTTATGTTTGACAGCATAAAATGTACTTTTATATTTTTTATGCAACTTCTGACAAATGTGCACATGCTCTAAAACAAATGACTTATCAAAATCTTCAGAACTATTAAACCTGTTTAATGTACGTTTATAAACATGAAATTATGCAAAGTTACTCCTTTGACTTTATTTTTCCTACCTAATTTGAGTTTTTTATTTTATGTTTTATTTTTTACTGTTTCTAGCAATATATATAAGAATAAGCCTGTGGCAGAAGAATTTAAAAATATTGCATAAAACCTTTTTTCACAAGCATTGTGAAAGGTTTGTAAATTTTTAATAACCAAGACTGACATTGTTTTATTTACACCTTAGCTGTAAAGACAGTAAACTAGGTTGCTAAGTGGTAACTGCTTCTAAAAAAAGATTACCTTTACTTTATGAAAGATGCAATAAAATACTTCTAAAGACTCACCCTATGACAGCTCAGTCCAGTGTGTGAAGTAAGAATGTGCTGACGGCCAACTTCACTGCTCAGCAGCTGCAAAACATTTATACACCTTCTTTGACACACTCACATTTGTGTGTTAGTAATGCCTCAGCACATCATGAGATTTCTCTTCAAGAAAGGCACCTAGAAGAGGGCTTCATTTAAGGTTTGAAGGTTTACAGTGTGCAGCCACAAAGAAAGAGGTAAGCTGGTACGCAAGTCAAGAGAGTGAAAGAGGATGCATCATTAAAATATTAATATTCCAAAGAAATTAGGTAAAAAAAAGTCTATAAACTTCATTACCTTCCAGCAATTGTAAAGTTGGGGAGATAAAAATGATATGCATACCGTGTATGCCTACTCAACGAGTTATTGATTGACCTAACATATGTGATAAATCTTGTCAATAATATGCAAACTCACCTACTGTGCAGTTAGACACAATAGTTTTTACAAGCAGCATTTTGTTGAAGCAACATTTTATAAAACTACAATAACATTTAAACTTTTAAGTTGACATAATTTATTCAGGAAAATGCACAGATACTGGGGAAATCGTTTTGTCAGATATTTCTCTAAGTCAATGAGCAAAGGTAAATTCTTATCTTCTGTCAAATATAAAACCTATTTAACCCATTCATACAGTATGTTTACAACAGTGATGGTTAACTCCCCATCCTCAAAGGTGATGCACATCACTAACCGGACAAATAATTTTCATTTTACCTTAAAACTGCATTAACTACTGGAAAATATCGGTTTCATTCTAAAACAACATATATCTAACAATAGATAAAGGAAAATAAGATGCTGGTGTTATTAAAAAATTACTATTTTTGCAGAGATAAACTAATACTGGTTTACCGATAGTTATTCAAAAAATCTAATCTAAATATTTTTTAGTGCTTGCTCTGCCAGTTTAAGAACTGTGTTTAATTCTGTTATCTTTGCATGGTTGGGAAGGAGTTAATCAGATGATAAGAAATTAAAATACATCAGTTTAATAGCCACTTGGTCCTTACACCTTCAGAGAACATGACATTGCCCCAAATTTGGTCCACTCTGCGAAGGACTGTGGAGGTAAGTTCCACTGTCTGCTCGCAGTTAAGGGATTTCTACTTTACATGTTCAGAGTCTAATGAATGATTTGTTTCCACCTTGTTTGACAGTTGTCCTTTGGATTTTCTTAGTTGTTTGTGTGAAAATTGACAATAGTGGGAACATATTGGTCTCTTATGGGTGACAGTGGTGTCAGGTGCAGGAATTTGCCCTGCAAACGGAGGGTTGGTGGATCGAGCCCTGGCTCTGGCTTAGGCGAGACACTTCACCTTCATTGCCTACTGATGTTGGTCAGAGTGGTGGTGCCAGTGTACAGCAGCCTTGCTTCTGTCAGTAAGCCCCAGGACAGCTGTGGCAATAATGTATCTCACCACCATCAGTGAATGTGTGTGTGAATGACTATATGTAATGTAAAGCGCTTTGGTCAAGACCTCTGACTTGAAAAAGTGCTATATAAGTGCAGGCATTTCATATACCTATGTTCATCTCTGGTACAAGTAAGTATCCTATGATATCATCTTTTGTTCCAGCTGAATAATCTAACATGTTGAAAACTAGCATATGTGCATTTTCCCATTTATTTTTGACAATCCTGCTGTTAATACTTTCTACAGTTCTTAGTGTTTCATAGTGTGGCAGATTCCACCAGGTTTTGTGGAGCTTCTTCCATCCATCCATCCATCCATCCATCCATCCATCCATCCATCCATCCATCCATCCATCCATCCATCCATCCATCCATCCATCCATCCATCCATCCATCCATCCATCCATCCATCCATCCATCCATTTTTCATCCATCCATCCATGGCATCCACACATCCCCAGACATGCTTGGGGTCGCCGAGGGGGCCTATCTCCAGCTGTCTACGGACGAGAGGCGGGGAACACCCTGGACAGGTTGCCAGTTCATCACAGGAAAACACAGAGATAAACAGGACAAACAACCATTCACACACACAGTCACACGTTAGGAAAATTTTAACTTTTGAGACCTGTTTTTATGTATCTTACCATCCTGTTCATGATATACTGTGATACGATAAAATGTTGCTTCACCTGGCAATTTTATTTCAGCTTCATTAACAAACAATTATCTCTCTTTATGTGAAAATTTGTCTGGATGTGTCAACGTTGGGTGGAGGTTTTTCAGAGATGAGTCTTGCAGATTTAACAGGCAACTGAGGCAGAAATACAAAAATCCAAAATACTGAGAGCCAAAAATAAGATTAAATCGGAGAAAACTCATGTAGGAAGCCAGAGATGAGGGAATACCAAAACAGTACTGAATGACTGTAGAGGTGGTGTATATATGGGGAGACTGAACCAAGACAGGCTAATCAGCAGACTGGGAGCAGGGGTGGGTGGAACCAACTAGAAGGAAGCCAAGAGGAAAGGAAACAAGCACAAACGGGCAACAGAGGGTAACTCAAAAACTAAACACTGATAGAAAACAAATGCAAAGAAACTAAGAATAAACCCAAACAGAGGGTAGAACCCTGACAGGATGATGTTGTAGGCGAAATCCCTGTAACTGCCTGGTATTTATAGTTAGTCAGATCCACTGCAAAGGAAAAGTCTCTTGGCTTTCCAATTTTAAAGCTTGGTTCTTATCACATGATACCTCTACAGGGAAAGTTGGTCTTTAGAATAAATAATGGACTTTGATTGAAAAAAACCCCTCAGAATTTACAGAACATTAATAGTTTGTTAGTAGTATCTATGATAGTTACTGGCTCAGCTAAAAGTATTTATCTTTAAATTTAGGATTGTTTTAAACTCGATTTAATAAAAACACTGCAGGTTGGAGTATTGGGAGTGTTTTGCAAGTTCTTCTGCAGCAGAGAAAGAAACACATTTGATCTGGAGTGACATTCTGGATGGTGCTGTGAAAGTTTACTGTTAATCAAAAAGTATCTGTAAACTGTTTAATGGTTTTTTTATTGTCTATAAAACCACATGAAAGCCGCCTAAACACAAAATAAAGTTAAGATTTGGCTATAAAAATGTACTATCTTTGTCTTTTACTGTAGACCTTGACCCAATGATTTGTTATTTGGAGTAAGATCTGAAATATGATGAAGATTATATAACATTATATAACATTATATAAGTCAATTAAAAAAATAGACTTTTAAAGTGACTTTGGTGAATATAGATGTTTTTATTCAGAGCTTTACCCTAATTTCTCTTTCCTGCCTTGGGATGCAGTTAATGAATGGAGAAAATGTTGTCCTTAATTACGACTTGAAAATAACTTCATTGTAGATTTTCAATAGATACGATAGAACAAAAAAAGGACAAATTTCTATTAGAATATTAAAGGTCAAAGGACTCCGAAAAAAGTAGACTGCTTTTACCTATTTTAATTATCTCTGTCAGTGATTAATGATAACCAAGGTTGCCTTTGAAACTGTGAAAATCTTGATGTCTTAGGGCTTTACCCTAATTCACTTTTATTTCCAAACAGCAGCTGTTTTTCTGCTATAGGGTTAAAAAATAACTATTTAGTTAAATATATATATATATATATATATATAGCAGCAGAATATACATATATATATATATATATATATATATATATATATATATATATATTTATAGTCAGATTTTTGTCAGCAAGAATCTTGTTCGATCAAAAAAAAAAAGGAAATTAAGGTATGCACATTGTAAAAGTTGAAAGTACAAAAACTTCATTCAAATATTTAAGCTCTGATTGATCACATTTTCTTTATTTCAAAAATATTCAAGCTCTAGAAATCCGGGACACGTATCACATAACGGGCAAACAAACAAACAAAAAAAGACAGACCAAACGAAAAAAAATAAAACAATGAAACAAAAACTGAGGGAATTGCCAAAAATCACAGGCATCTGCCAAGAAGACATATTGTTTGAACTCATGCTTGATCTGAATACTTTAAATCGGTAAGGACACTTTAACCATAGAGGAAGTGCATTAGATATGGCTATAGTCAGTGTTTTGATTTATTTCACTTAAAGCTAAATTTTTTAGCTACAAAACAGCTCCTGTGATCCAAAGTCTCTGTTTTTTTTTTTTTTTTTCGTTTGTTTTAAACAAGACACATTAAGTAATGCTTTAGTTATAGATCTACTGTCTTGTTGAAACAGGTTGCCACTACTGGTTACCCGTTTACCTTGTGGAGCAGAGATTTTTGTGGTCGGAGGAATTTGATAGTTAAAACTGTGTAAAATAATTTTCATTACCAGAAGGAAAGGTTGCAAACACTCTGATATCTTCCAGTGAATTACAAGAAGCTGTTTTAAACTTCAAGTTGTTCTTTCGGGACCAGAGTAAAAAAATAAAATTCACAAGAGGTTGAATGGGGGTAACAAAACCTAATTTAAGGTCAAACATGCAATCAGGCCAGCATAAAAGTGTTTTGTTATATTTAATAAGAGCTGTTTAATACATTCATGTGTTCTTACATTTTAATTGCCGAAGCTTTAGTGGTTTGAAGTCAGCTCCTGCAACAGTTTTTGCTGTGATAGCAGAAAAGGAAGCAAAGACATGCAACTCTGAGGAAAAAAATCCCAGATTGAGTAAAAGCAGAACATTAGGAATAATAATGATGAATCATTTTGATGACTACTACTGCTTTTCACTTCTGATGCGTATTTTCCCCAGTGGCAGATTGTGGTTCTCAGTTTATTTGATGTCTAAAACTCTTTTAAATTGGTTTCTAACACTTTCCAGACAAATAAATGTCATGGCTTTATTGGCCAGTTTATGGCGTTTTTATACTGCTCTTGATTATTATTATTTTTTTTTAGATGTGTTGCTTTTAGATATCTTTCTGACAGGTTTAGTTAAATCATTAACTATTTATAATAAAGTTGAAAAAAACAATCACACTTAATTCATGATTTTAAAAGAGAGGACAAGACTTTCTACCTTCCAATACTTTCCTTAATTCAAGGCACTAGCAAGTGGTGGACTGGTGCAGAGATAACAGCCTGATGCTGAACTTGGAGAAAACGAAGTAGATTGTGAAGAGCCGGCCTAACCACGCTCCACGGCTCATCAGCAGCTCAGCTGTAGGGGTGGTCAGCAGCACCAAATCCCAGGGGGTTCACATCACAGACAACCTCACCTGGACTGTAAACACCATCTCACTGGTCAAAACGGCACAAAAGAGCATGTACGACCTTGTACGGAATCACCATAGAGAGTGTTCCAAGCAGCTTTGTCACTGTGTAGTGGGGAGGCTGCAACGCCGCAGAGTGAAAGAAGGTGAGAAGAGTGGTAAGAACAGCAGAGGATCATCGGGGCTCCTCTTCTCTCCATAAAAGACATTTTATCCCAGCACTGCGTGTCCTGAGCCCGTAACATCATCAATGACCCCTCACACCCCCACCATGGACTGTTCTCCCTGCTGCCCTCTGGGCCAGCAGATTTTGTAACAACTTTTTCCCCACCGCCATCAGACTGCTGAACTGTTGAAAATAACTCTAAATCAAGTCACAAATGAAGAATCTGCATCATGCTGATAACATCAAACCTAATAGAACTCAACTCAAATGTTTTCTACTGAATTTTGAAAACATATTTGCATTACATGGCAAATTTTCAAATCCCTTTAAATAGAACTCAGCTCAGTGTTCTATTGCATTTTTTACTGTATTGATTTACTTATTTTTGCACTGCTCTGAACTTCCACATCAATGCCTTTTTGCACTATGTTTTCTCCCACGCTGTTTACATTTGATCACTGCTGCCCTTTATGGAGCGGAAATGTTCTTTTTAACTGCTAAGCTGTTGCTCATTCACTGTCTGAAAGCTGTATAAATGAAATATCAATAAAGTTGTCTAAGTCTAAGTAATTGGGAATTGCTTTTTGCATTCCTGCATGTTATTTTATCCAGTATATGTTTTTAATTACTTTAAATATTTAAGTGTGACAAAAAGCTAAGCAAAAAACATCTTTAATGAAATAAACATTTTCTCTCTTAGGCCACTGTGCTGCAGCATTTACTTGCTAATTACCTTATGAGCAACCAGTGGGGCTGTAGGGCATTAAAAGCACTCTATCAATAGCATAATAATAAATGGTCAATATGCACAACCTCATGTATGCATCTTATAATCCATGGAGGATGAATCATCTTCTTATTTCGTATTAACAGGAAACTTGGGGACAATATAAACTTATCATATAACAAGGATATTTTAATGGTTACACATTTCTAATAGAAAAAAAATATTTATATTGTTCTTTTTAGTATCAAAAGGGTTAAATTCTACTAAAACGGTTGAGAGGTCAATTTGCACATATAAACAAGTAATTTATATACTCAAAATTGAGAGCGAAGATGATTAATGAGTATCAAATGCAAAAAAAATAATGACAATAAATCAAACCAAGCTGGATGTGAATGCTCATAGTATAGAGCAGGTGGTTTTAGTAAAATGAGAACAGGAAGCTGCGCTGCTGAGAAGAGAAGCCACACTTGTCAGCTGGGTTCCTTTTCCTGAAATATTAGATTGAATCAATTTCTTGAAAGAACAAACCTCACTTTCACTTAACAGCAACTTCTGCCGTATAATAATTGAATAACAGAGAACCGAGAAAACATTGTAATATAAGTACATGAACAGAATGTGTTTGAGTTTCTGCAAATGATTATAATTCAGATATTATTGTTCTTTTGTTGTTTATGGAGATGCAAAAGAGAAACTTATTCTTCAACAAGTATTTTTGAATATTGTCACTTATGACCAATTTTAAAATGTCCATAATTAGAAAACTACAGTAAAACAACAGAACACCCTTTTCATCACAGTAATTTAAACGTATTTGTCAGTTCTGAATCTTTAAAAAGACATTTTTGTTGTAAATGTTGTCAGATTCTCTATGGTTTAGATTCTATAGCCTGATTAAAAGGTTGAACTAATTGAAAGATGCATGAAAGGGATGCAGGAAGTTCAATTTTAAAAAGAAATCAAGTTATTTTCAGACAATGTGCTGTATATCTTATTGAAGTTGTTTTATATGTCAAATAAAATATAATTTTTGGGTTAGAGGGTTAGGTTAAGAAAAATGTTTTACAATTGTAAGATAAAAAACTGACAAAGATGAAAGACTAACGACAGTTTTAGTCGACTTTTTTTGAGGCTTGTCAAAAATCAGGAAATCAGAAAGGACTTCCTGTCAACACCCAGACACGCTGACAGTGACACAAACAGAGAAGGAAACGCAGAAGTTGAAAAAACGAAAAGTTCGAACTTACAGGAACAGACTGGTGAATTGGTGAAATAAGGACACACAAATGTAAAAGGTAACAGCTCAACCTGTGGCTTTAGGTTTTTATCTATTTTAAGTGTTAAACATGGAAGCAAGAGGTAGATAATGGAGATGATGTACGAGGAAAGGTCAGACATCAGTTTGCAACTGACAACATTGACATGTGTGTCTCTTTTGTTCTGCTACAGCTACATGTATCTACAGTGAATGCTTACTTTTTGATTTTTGAAACTTCATATTGACTCAATGTACCTTATACTCGTATTTTGCTTTTCAGTGTAAATTCAGTAAAATATGTTTTCTGAGTAAAGTCTTTTAAAACCCAGTTGTTAAATAATGTGACATAAGCCTGCAAAGGGATCTCTGTATTTGGATTTCTGTAAAACCATATTGTTCCTAATTTAGCAGAGTTTGAGAATTAGTTTCACAGAAACCTGGTGGGAATTTCCAGTTATTATATTTTAAATATTGTCAAGTCTATGATGGATAACCATCTTTAAGTCAGACTTAAACGGTTACTGGGATTCTGAAAGACTTTTCTGGTTCCATGGTAATATCCAATGAGACAGAGAGGGCTCTGGGTTCTAATCCATGCAAAGCAAACAATTGTGTAAAATATATGTGACAACTGTGAGGTGACCACTCATCTTCAGAAACAGGCCAAGCCACAGGAAGCACAAAAGACTGTTATCAGATACTGAGAAGGCAGATGTTATTTTAAGCAAGTGTCACTAATGTTTTCCTCTTAGGACCAGGAGTTTAGAAAACAGCTTGTCCCACTTGTCTCATATCCTTTTTGAGTAAAAACCGGATTAAAAAAACTAGAAGAATTGTCTTTCCTTTGATATCACCTCAAGAATGCTGCAGCTGAAGATGGACCAAGTACTAAATATTTGCTGAAAAGTGGAAATTTACAGATGCCATAGTTGAAGTACCATGATGAGTTGAAGGATTTAATGACATAACTAACAAATGTACAAAAAAATGGATGAGGGGTACAAAATTGGACATGAAGACAATAAGCAAAGAGAAGGACTAAGTGAAAACAAACAGTGCTTAAATAGAGCAAAGAACATATGCAGGCTATAGGCTGAATGAGAAAACACAGGTTAATGAGGTCTGCTGTTTAACTGGTGGCTTTGGCTGGGGGACAATGATTAAAAGAAAAACCAAGGATAAAACTAACAGAACCTATCCACTGATTCAGGATAAATGAATGAGAAAACAATGATAACTAAATGACAAGACAAAGCAATACATAGGAATATAAGCTAAAAGACACCAGGCAATAGTGAGCATAAGGAAAAGACCTGATATAGCAAACCCAGAGTACCAAAAATAACAGCAACAACTACAGAAAATAATAAACAAGAAGGAAAGTGCTGAAAGACAGAGACACACAATGAAAAATTAACCTAACACCTACAGATTACAACAGACAAACCTTTCAGAGAAAACTGACTAAAATATAATGGAGTTAGAAGCTTGATATTATTAGTTAGTTTACTCAACATTTTTGACTAATCTCAGTTGAGACGAGACATCAAGAACAAACCAGGCAATGGCAATGGCAACCTGATTATGGAGTTTGTCAACACCATATAGTCACCGTCTATTATATGCTACAACAGAGAGATTTGCACTTTTGCAATGTTTAATGAGTTTTTTTTTTTGTTTTTTGTTTTTACAATCTTTTTAAAAAAAAGATTCATAATGTATTTCGAATAATAATATTTTTACAAACTTGAGGAGGCTCTTTTACTTAAATTCTAAAAAAACAATCAAATATGGCTTTGGAATCCTCAGTTGAAGCTTAAAAAATAGTACAATACAAATGAATCTCTTAATCATCATAACAACTCTCTAAACATTAACAATGCTCATAATAATTGAACTTTATTGATCTCACTTTGGAGAAATTTAACTCTGCATTTCACCCATCCCCTTGGGGAGCAGTGGGCTGCAATCATGGGATGCCCTTAGAGCAATGTGGGGTTAAGCGTCTTGCTCAGGGACCCAGAGTGCAGGCTGTGGGTATCGAACAAGGTACTTACAACCTTCTCAGAGCAAAAGTGCACTGCTCTAAACACTAGGCCAACACTCCCCCCTAAATGATGACACATTTTGTAACAACAACTTGATTTTTAGATTTTTTTTTGAGTTAATGGGACTTTTTTATTTAAAGGTGAGGCATTGACTCCTTGATTAATTCTTCATCATAAGTGCAGACAGCGTGGGAGTGCAGCTCAATGTTACATAAACAAGTATTAATTAATGTTTTGATACCTAATACGAAAACCAACAGTCTTTACCAGAATAAATGCAGACTTTTCTCTTGTCTATAGCCAAAACTAAAATGTACTTATTAGCCGTACAAAAATATGTTGAAAGAAAATAAAGAAGGACCGGGATTTTGAATTTGATTTCATGAGTGCAATATTAGTTTAAGATCACTGTTTTTGTTTGGGTTTAATCCAAATTCTGAATGTGACCTGTTAATCATTAAGGTTTAAAAAGGCTCCTTAAGTCAAAGTATGCATCAGTGTTGTGTTTTTTGTATTTTTTCTTTCTTATAATCCTCTTTGTTTTGTGTCATTAGACATTTTAAAGCCAAAATGAAGACTGCACGAAAGGTTTTTAATTAACTTAAATTCTTAAATCAGTGAAAATATCAGTAAATGCATTTCAAAAGACTGAAGCAATGTTTATTGGAAGCAAGGTCTGGTTTGAAAGTTTAGCACACTATCTTATATGATATTAAGTATCATCTTAATATCATATCATTTAGTTCCTTATACAGAGCTCCAATCTTGGCAAAATAGCTGATCATCAATGTTGTAATCAAGCATCCACCTTGTGTTTAATAAACTTATATGTAGTTTATATTCATTTTTAGATCTGCATAACAAATTGTATTAATTTATATGCAGAATTAGAGATTTATTGTCTATAGAGCAGCAATATGAGAGAAAAGAAAACATTTGAAGTAATATTTTTTTCCTAATCCACAAAAGAATTATGATTCTTTGAGACTTTTTGTTTGACTTTCAAATTCACTACTACTTTTGTGTTTTTGTTATAATATCTATGATTAGTTTAGTACAAAGAACAATGCTACAAACAGATTTTTTTTTTGTAGAAGACATTGTAGTTTCATTGACCGACCATCTTGTCATGAAATAATATTTTTTTGCTCCTGTTTCTCTTAGGTTCTCTGATGTTTACTCATAGAAGGACCAAAATCTTTTAATGGGATTAAATTTAAGCAAATATTTTACAAATGCTTCTTATTTTATTCCCAGACATGCCTGTGAATTCTAGAGAGGAAGAATCGACCCCCCTGGTGTTCAGAGACCGGGGGGGAAGTCAGAGGTCCAGCTCCAGCATGGCAACCGGCTTACAAGTGCATGTCTACTTTTTTCCTGGCACAAAGGATGCAACAGTATTCCAAATTTCATCTGGACAGATATCTGCAGAAAATGTTTGCATCCAAGCAGGAAAGAAATGTGGTAAGCATTCATTGAGGAAGCTTCTGGTGGGTTTTAAGTGCTGGTTTCCCAAATAAAGTTATTAAATTATGTTTTTTTTTTTTTTTTTTAGGAATCCTCCCAGTGTACTTGAGCCTTTTTGGTCTGGCATCTTCAGATCTGTCATTTTGGTATCCACCATCACACATGTTTGACTCAGATGAAAACTTACTTATTCACTTTAGAGTCAGGTAAGACATTTAAAACAGAGGCTTTATAATCTGTTGTCTTTCGGTGCCTGAGAAAGGATTCTGCAGTTTTGGATTAATGATTTAACATCCTTCCTTAGATCATTGCACAATATCATACATGGATTTATACCTAATAAATATATCACATGTTTGTTTAATTTCTCTATGGACTTCAGTTTAATCTGAGACCACTAACTGAAGGGTATAGGTCCTTAGTTAACTGTAAAATAGATGCACTAGAATTCCTGAGTGTTATATACAGTATACATTAAGAAATGTCAAAATCGGATACTTATTGTGTAGCTTACATTAATTTTTATGGCTTGTGGTGATGAGTGACAAGTCTTAAAGTTTCATGTAACTGATTTGTTTATGAATTCAGGTTTTTCTTTGGAAACTGGTTTGGCCAAGGATCAAGAACCTCATATCGCTACAGTCTGACAAGGGATAGAATCAGTCCAGTCCTTGACTACAATGTCATAGATTACCTTTTTGCTCAGGTAAAGTACATAAAAATCTTCCTCACTTGCATTAAAGACACTAAATCAACATAATATTCCAATGCTATATGTCAAAAACAAACACTGCTAAGGAAGGTAAATTGTTAAAGAAAAAAAGTTCAAATGAAGGCTCTTCAATTCCATTAAAAAATGTATAGGTATTGCTTAAATTAAGATTGTTTACCTGGTTTTGATGCCCAGTTACTGTACATAATAATAATTATATTGCAAAAGTTAGTTTGACATTTAAGATTTCACATTTCCTCAATTCAAATCAGAAGAATTGATTGATTGTCATAATTGATCTCACAGTGGAGAATTTTACTTTTATTTTTTGATTGATAGAAGACCACTGTAGACTGAATTAAGAAGAACATTTCGCAACTCAAAAAAAATAATCAATCACTGACTTTGATGGAAGTATTGAATGTGTGTTATCTCCGAGTAGAAGCTGTTTTGTAGGAAACATTTTATTTTTTTATTTTTTGTACAAAAATGGAAAAATGCAACAAAAAAAAAGACTGAATATTTTGTTCAGTTAAACTGTCAATGGCTTCTTTTGGTGTAGTTGCGAAGTGACTTCATTACAAGTGAAGCAGGAATTGTTCCACCATTGAGTGCTCAGGAGGAATGCCTTGGCCTTGCTGTGTTGGACTTATGGAGAATGGCTAAAGAGCGACGGCAGTCTATCAGGGAGCTCTGCAAGTCTGTCAGGTATTTACTGTTAAAAACTTTACTTGATGCTCTAAGATTAATCATGCATGAAGAAATATGGGTAGCACATCTTCATTTTATACTTGATGTAATGGATTTTGTTTTTAATACTATCTGGAACTAGCAAATAAGCACGTTTAAATTCGAGCATTGCATTTACAATATTTAAAGTACTACTTTGCAAAATGTCTTGCAGTATCATAATATAAGTTTGTGATTTTTTTTCTTTAACGTTGATTGCCCTTTCTCAGCTATAAATCGTGCCTCCCCAAGTCACATCGGCACGACATCCAGAAACGAAATCGCCTGGACCGCTTTCGAATCCGAAACACCCTGAAGCGTTTCTTGAAGAAGCTTGGCAAATGCTCTGTTGATGAGTACAGCTTGAAACTGAAATACCTGATTGAACTTGCTGGCATTGAGCCCTCTCTAGGGAGTGAGACCTTCCGTGTCAATCGTTCTTCCTCTGACACAACTTTCACCCTTCTACGAGTCTGTGGCGAGACGGGAATCCAAACTGGCCATTCTGATGGTGCCCTGGTGAGTGCAAATTGTAATATTTGTTAACATTGAAGGTTACACAGTTGGGTTTAATAATTACTTATCTGCATGATAAAGTTTTTTAATTCCATAGTTTGTTGGGCTCTTGTTGGTCTCTACAGTTGTTTCAATGTTTTTGCATTTCACTATGAATGCCAAAACAAAGGGAGCTGATATTCAAAAAGTCATGCTAAAACATTGCCCACAGTATAGTCATCTTACCACAGACACTTTATTAGTGATAAACATAAAGATCCATGCATTTGAATTAACCAATAATCATTCCTTTAGTGAAGTTTGTGATGATCTGAACAGAATTGCCAATTGTTGTTACCAGTATATTCATTGATCTTGACTTCCAATGGCTTAGTTATACATATATATATATAAGAAAGACAGGCTAATCCAGTGTAAAGGCCCTTCAGTGAGTCATAGAGTTCATTCGAAATTTGCATTAGTTACGTCTGAAGTGAAGTTGGAAGAACCCTCACTGAAGAGCTGTGGGTGTATTTTGACATTGCCCCTACAAGCATTTACTGGAGCTCAAACAAGATCAGATAAAAAATTTGTAACTTAGCAGTCAGCTACCACTTAAACAGATTTTTTTAGTTGCTAGTATGCATGTGCAGTCAACTGGGGGTTGGCTTTTCCTGCTATCTACGCAATAGGCAGTCTATTTTACCTGCTTTGATCAGTTTTTTTTACTTTGTTTTATTTCAGAGGAGAATATCAATGATTTCCTGCAATTTGATTGGCTGAAAGGGGAAGAAAGACCAGCTCACCCAGAGCTCCATTTATTTGAAAAGAAACACTGTTGAAAGCATAATAGGCTGCTTCTCTTATTGGGGAAACTAGTCTATGCATGCTAATTCTGACTACCTTGTAAAGGGGTCTGGTGGCCTAAGCAAAGTAAAAGCTAAATCTCGATAATTTGATTACTAGCTACTTTTGTTTTTTTGGACACTTTAATCACCTGTCCTTGAACACTATTTGGGCCTGCTTCCTTATAGGGCTTAATTCTATCAGATTTCAGGCATTGATATCTCATTCCCAGATTGCAGCCCCCATGGTGCAGAAATTAATTTCTTTGATTGTAATTCGGAGGATCTGGATTTGAATGCTGGGCAGGAAAGAGGGGCAGGAAAAAATATGTAACACTTTCTGTCCACATGTTCCCCTAATTTTCCTCCATGTCCTTTAGCTAAGGTCTACAAACAGTGCTTTTAAAAATGCTGGATTCTTCTATCATCTCTAGATAACCTGGTTTTTGCAGTTGTTTATTTTTCCGAGATGGCATGCTTCTATTCCAGTGATCATATGTAGTTTGTGGCTATTTGTCGGAAAATGACTCATTTTCTTTAGAATCAGTCCTTTTGCAGTAATTTCAGTTCTCTTTTAGGAATGGCAGACCTTCTGTGATTTCCATGAAATTGTAGATATCAGTATTAAGAGGATTCTAAATGAAATGGTCCCACAAGACAGCAGGATGGTCACAATAACTCGGAAAGATGAGAGATGCTTGGTAAGTACTTTTGTAAGATATAGAAATTAAATTTAAATAGATTTAAATGTTCTTTTGTACCCTTTTTTCGCTAATTTCCCACAATAGGAAGCCAGCTTCCAGAGCCGCAGAGAGGCCCTTTCCTTTATGTCTTTGATTGATGGATATTTCAGGCTAATCACAGATTCAAGCCACTTCTTCTGTCAAGACATTTCTCCACCAAGTCTCCTTGAAGGACTCAAAAACCATTGTCATGGCCCCATCACGTGAGTCCTATTTTTGTCAGGTGCTCAGTGTGGACAGTATTCCAGTAAACCTGTTTAAGGTATCTTGGTCCTATCTTGTGGCATCAGATCGGACTTTGCAGTCAACAAGCTAAAGAAGTCAGGATGTAAAGGCGGTACCTTCCTTATTCGGCAGAGTCCCAAGAACTACGAGAACTTCTTTCTTACCGTCTGTGTTCAGGTAAAGACAGGGGTAGATCACGTGTTATATTCTCATCAAATTTCAAACTGTCTACAGCTCTTTTGTGTATTTTATTGACCTAATGACAACAACCCAGACCCTTTGGTACTTTCTGAGTAATGAGCCTGTTAAAAGAGTCTGTAAACGACCTATAAGTAGAG
Source organism: Cyprinodon brontotheroides (assembly GCA_018398635.1). NCBI lineage: Eukaryota > Metazoa > Chordata > Actinopteri > Cyprinodontiformes > Cyprinodontidae > Cyprinodon > Cyprinodon brontotheroides. The sequence continues at coordinate 1,023,003 of JAGKQL010000018.1, forward strand.
TCACAATTACTTGTATTATTTAAGATTACTGATCATTATGTACTGTTGATGTCCCTGTTTTTGAGTTATTACCTTTCATCTAAAACTGTTCTAAATTGTAAATAAAGTCTATTGCTTTTGTTTCCCGCAGACTCCACTTGGACTTGATTACAAAGACTGTCTCATTATTAAAAGTGAGAGCTACAGTCTTCCTGGTGTGCCAAAATCATTTTCCAGCTTGAGAGAACTCACCAACTATTATCAACACAACAAGTTGCTGTTGGCTGAAATACCTGTCAAGCTAACTCACTGCTGTCCACCTCGACCCAAAGGTATGTCTCCCAGGCAAAAACGTTGTTAGTTCAGAAACACTTTGGGAAGGCTGAGGAACCAAACAGGGAGCTAAAAAAAAACTAGCTTGAAAGTTGTGCTTCATCTAACAGGTACATAGAGAACTCTATAGCATATGACTATTGGTACAGTGGACAAAGACTTAAATTCAAAAATGTTTTAAAAAAATAAATAAAAGATTGTTCTGTAATGATAATTGGACTTCATCAAACATCACAGCCAATCCTATCATATGTAATAAAATTAGCCATTTCCTTTCATTTGCAATAATAATTCACATTATTTCTCAGTATTTAACAGAACTGTATTTTAAACTGTTTAACTTGAGTCAGACTTTTACAGTAACCTAGTAACTTAGAGAGGTTTCTTGTTCACCTCACATCTTACTTTTAGGTTCTCTCTCACAACTTTATGTGTAATAAAACTAAGGGTTTTCTGGTGACCACAATGAAACATAATCTCTGTTTGGAAGACTCATTTGCACCAAAGCTTTAACTTTCCAGCTGATGACTTGAGAAGTTGCCTCAATATTTCAACAAAATGTTAGTTCTTCTTGATACCATCTGTTTTGTGACGTGAAAGAGTCTGATCTGTGGCCAAATATTCCCATTGCATGATACTGCCAACACCATACTTCAGAGCTGGGTTGGTGTTCTCAGGCTTTAAGATCTCCCCTGTTTTCCTTTAAATGTAACAAAAGCGATTATGACAAAATACTTGGATTCATCCAACTAGGACAGAGGTCACAGATTAGCGGACCGCGGTTTGGATCCAGACCCCCTTTGCCGCTATTCAAACCAAGTCCTCTTGCTTGCAAGGTAACTTGTCCCTGATTGCAATTGCAAATTGTGGTGAGGATCTTCCTAAAAAAATCCTTTTAACTTCTTCTGATGTCCCAAAAGAAAGTGGTATGCTGCCTGAAAGCATGAATATGCATATGTTGCCTGAAATTACACATGCTTTCAATTTACATAAAATGGGAATGAACTTATCAGAACCTAAGATAAGGGAAGCTAAGTGTATCTGGGGTTTTCCAAACTGAGGCTTAGTAGTTGTAAAGTGAACTTCACTTCAAGAATTTGAACAAGAAAAATAAAATATCTCTAAAAAATCCCTCCCTGTCATTATTAGAACACATAGAGATCATTTAGACTATCCATATTTGCCTAAAACAGGAAAGGTTTTGCGTGATAATAGTGTATGCAAATATACATTTTTCAACGAGAAGTAAATATATGTGTTTCTGTCACTGCAGAGCTAACAAATCTCATAATCGTACGAAACAGCAGTTTGTTTGAAGCTCAAGGGTCTCCGTCTCCTGAAAGAAACAAGTTCAGCCACATTCAGATCCACATGATCAAATTTGATGACCTGAAATGGGTCAGCTTCAGCTTGACTCTTACTTTAGAGCTACCATGAGTCTCTTGGTTTTATCTTTTATTATGTCATCAGATTTATTTATTTATTTATTTATTTAAGTCTATTACAACTATAACTGTACTTTGAAAAAGAATAGTTCATATGATATTTTCATTCCTGTCAGGGTGAGAGCCTTGGACAGGGTTCCTTCACTTTCGAATATTTAAAAGGCTACAAAACTGACACCCGTGAGGGAGAAAAACACATGACTGAAGTTATACTGAAGGAGCTCGATTCTGCTTACAAGAGCTGCTGGGAGGTGGGTTTTTTTGGAGGATGAGTGTTTAAATATAAACCTTCATAAAGTTAAGGTTTAATGGATCATTTATGTATCTTTTTACTATACTTTTTTCTCAGTCACTCTTTGAAGCTGCTAGTTTAATGAGCCAGGTTTCTCACAAACACCTCCTCCATGTATATGGCGTCAGTGTTCATGGATCGCAAAGTAAGTTAATGACAGGTGGCAAGATTGTCTCTAGACTTTGAGTAACGATTCTGAATGCCTTGCACACATTTACAAGGTTTTAACTCACATAATTAGCAATAAATAAAATAAAATATAATTTAAGTACATCACAGTTATTGCAATAATCAGTAACATCAATTAATACATTAAGCTTAACTTCTAGTGTTAAGTTACTCTGGCTGAATGCTTAGTCCTTGTGCACGTGAGTGTTTGAGAATCTGTATTTGAAGTCCAGCTGTAGAAACAGATCTTGCTGTGCTGTTACAGACATCATGGTCCAGGAGTTTGTCAAGTACGGAGCCCTTGACCTTTATTTGAAAAGAGGGACATCTGTCTCAGTGAGCTGGAAACTCAGCATAGCCAAACAGCTTGCATGTGCACTCAACTTTCTGGTAAGAAAGACATTTTTCAAAGAGGAAATCTGTCTGAAGAAATAAATGTTTTTCTTACTATAGATGAAAGCTCTAAATGCTTTAGTAAGAGGCAGAATTTTGATTGGTCTAAAAGATACCTGGGTGCTTTACAGGAAGAGCAAAACATTGTCCATGGAAACATTTGTGCCAAAAACCTGCTGCTGGCAAGAGAAGGTGACCCTTCATTGGGCAACTCTCCCTTCATCAAGCTGAGTGACCCTGGTATCAGTGTGGTGATGATGGGCACCGATGGTAAAAAAAAAAAAGAAAAAAAAATATATATATATTATATATAACATATGTATAAACAGTGTCTAGTATGATACATTTTCTTCTTCAGTTATTCTGGACAGGATTCCCTGGGTGGCCCCTGAGGTGCTTAATGCCCCAGACAACCTTACGCTTGAGTGTGATAAGTGGAGCTTTGGTGCCACTGTGTGGGAAATCTTCAACGATGGAAGCTCCCCTTTAAGAGGCTGGAACTTAGATCAGGTAAAGACATTTATGTAGCAGAGACTGTAAACGCTCAGCTTTTAAGACTCTTTGGGATCATTACTTAATGTTTACTGATAATTGGTCCGTACAAGTTTTCAACTTATTTCTCCTTCATGTCATTTATTTATTTTTGTTTATGGAAATCAACCTGCTTTATTTTAAATTCTCTAAATTGTACTTAATTGGTGGATTTATATCTCAGCCTAAAAATCAAGAGAACCAGTACTCAGCAGGTGTTTAATTTTTCACTAAAAAGGACACAAACAGGAATGTTAACTGTGTAAAAGAAATTATGTGCTTTATCTCAAGTGAGGTCTAGTATTACGTTATAACAAAGCTGTTATATAACCATAGACTTTTATTTGGTTTTTGCACAACATTCATAATAGTTAAAATAATATATTTTTACATGAATTTATAAATTTTATGGCTTTGTAAAAATTACAGCTAGGATAAAAGACAAAGTAAATGTTCATATTCAGACACACAGATCAGTTGTATTTAGTGCCTTGCCCGGAGCACTTCTCCATATTCACTAAGAAGCTGTAATCAAACCAAAAGCGTTCCGATTGTCTAGCAGCCCTAAAGACATATTTTGTGTTTTTACTATAGAAGAGGAGTTTTTATGAGAACATGCAGCAGCTGCCCCCTTCCCAGTGGACAGAGTTAGCAGAGCTGATCAGTCAGTGCATGGAATATGATGCCGCCTTCAGACCCTCATGTCGCAGTATCATCCGTCAGCTCAACAGCCTCATCACCTCAGGTACTAAAGCTGTTTTCAAACGATAATCTGACCTATGAGGGACAAGTGTTTTTTCCTTAGATGTTCTAATCATCAGTTTTTTAAAATATCCTAGAGTAGATACCAATATTTTGTTGTTTAAAATGTCCTTATGATAAATGTGACTGATTCTATCTTTGTCTCCTTAATAATTGCGAAAAATTGTATTTCTAATGCATCTCATGGCCCTGATTTGTGTGTTTTTATGATTTGTGATAGATTACGTGATCCTTCACCCTACTGAACCGGTAACACAAAGCCCCATGTCCATCGCTCTCAGCACTTCTCAACATGATCAGTTTGAGGAGAGATACTTATGCTACATCTCCCATCTGGGAAAAGTAAGCTTGAAACCACAAATTATTGAAAGCATTGTTTATATTGCAAATGCTAACATTCATTGTTTGGTAATATTTGAGTTTGGCAGATTTCCAAATAATCTGGTTATGTTTGTAGGGAAACTTTGGGTGCGTGGAGCTTTGTCGTTACGATCCTTTGGGTGATAATACTGGTGAGCTTGTGGCTGTGAAGAAGCTGCAGCCAAACAAAGTTTCAAATCTGGAGGATTTCCACAAGGAGGTTAAAACTCTCAGTGTTTTGCATTGTGACTACATCGTCAAGTACAGGGGAGTCTGCTACAGTGCAGGTAAAAGTTACACGCACACATATAGACTGGAACATAGCAAAACAAGTCTTAAAATTATTTAGAATATAAAGTCTAAAATCAATTATCATATCCTAGATTATTCATTTTAATATTCATACCTTTAAAGGCTATAATATTTATGCATATATTATATTCTGTGTGAATCATTCTCACTGCTGGTTGACTTAACTGCTCCTTCACAGGTCGCCTCAGTATGAGCTTAGTGATGGAGTACCTTCCCTATGGCAGCCTCAATGGCTATGTTTGGACTAACCGCCATAACATCACCACCAGGCGGATGCTGCTGTTTGCCTCTCAGATCTGTAAGGTGAGGCTCACATCCAGTTTTTGCAAATACATAAAACTAAATGAGGTATGGTTTTACCTGCAAACATATACATTTTAAAACTTTACTATCATAAAGTCATCATCATAGTGGTTGAAATATTGTACCTGTACAAAGTGCCAGTTCTACATCCATGGCTGAGCACGTGCAAATGAAAGATGGGATCATACAGAGACCTGCTAGCCTTCAGTAACATCATCATAGAACATTTTTAAGTAGACCCGCAGATATGTAGGGAAAAAGGTAAATTAAAATATATTGATAATAGAACTGAGAAAACAAAAATGCTGCAGATCTCTGAACCGTGTATGGCCTTTTGAAAGGCATGTTTGACCAGCAGTGAAACCAGTCTTGTGTAATATTAAAAGTCTTTGAGATAAAATGCACTGTCCAGCTTAAAGCACTGTCTAGCCTTAGTAATTGCATTTTTGACAAGTCTTTACAAATACTTAAGTATTTAGAAGAAAAAGTATTTTTACCTGTTTTACCTTTTACAGGGGATGGAGTACCTGCAGACTCAACGTTATGTCCACAGAGACCTTGCAGCCAGAAATATTCTTGTTGCCAACGATTCGCTGGTGAAAATCGCAGATTTTGGTCTGACCAAGGTTCTTCCCTTTGACAAGGAGTATTACCGCCTCTCACAGCCTGGACAGAGCCCCCTCTTCTGGTAAACTCCTCCCTGCTTCCAATGTTAATGAAAGAACAAAGCAAACCATCTTTCTTCAATGGGAAAGTAAAATGTCTGGAACTGATGCAGTCCTTAGAAAAGTCCTAAAACATCACCATAAGAAACAACATCCATCTATATGACTAGAAAAACAGTTTTTTCTCTGTCTTTGTCACTAGCTGCTTTGTTTCATAGCTTTTAACATACAATTAGTTTCCAAAGTTAAAATTTTTCTTAAACCTGCTTCTTTTCATGGAGATGTTTGCGCCTGGGTATCACTAGTGTTATTTTCTTAGGGAATAAGTTGAGCTGAAAAGGTTAATATGTGGTAAGTATTTAGAGCTGTTACTACATTGAGCAAAATGATAGAGGATCAGCACCGATGCATAGACCTGGGTCAATGCATGGAGTCAATGCAAAAGCATGACAAGCCGATAAAAGACAGTTGAGCTCTCATTTGCTCTAAAGCTACAGACTGCAAAAATGCCACATGTTTCTTATGCAATATATTGTTTAGGTCATAAAAAGATAACAGATAAATCAGATATTGACAAAAATTATTATTTCTCCTTTGGAAAAACAGCTAAAGATCTTCTGCTTCTTGTTAGTTATCAGTGCTGACTACTATGTCTTCTATTGTCTCTTTATTTCAGGCTTCACTTCAATTTAAATTAAATTAAACCTCCTTGTTTCCAGGTTAGCTCCAGAGTGCCTTAATGAGAATAAATTCTCCAACAAATCAGATGTTTGGAGTTTTGGGATTGTTCTTCATGAGCTCTTCTCCTACTGTGACAATAGCTTTAATCCCAAAAGGGTAAGAGGAAAAGACCTTATTGCTTTCAGAGATTGACAGCATCTAAGGTTATATTAAAATAAAAAAAAATAAATTGTTTTGTGCAGCTTTGTCTGCAGGAGATTGGGCAAAACGTTCAGGGTACATCTATTTCAATGCATCTGGCAAACATGCTGGCGAATAACTGGAGGTTACCAGCTCCTCCAAACTGCCCTCCCAAGGTAAGTTACACTCGATAATGGGCATTGCAGCTGTATGGATATAATTTGTTACATCTCATATTTTTCCTTTAATAATTCCAGGTGTACAGTTTGATGAAAGAGTGTTGGACCTATGACTTTGATCAGCGGCCGACTTTCTCCCACTTGTCAAAAAAGGTTGAAAACATGATCCAGGATGACAGATAAAATGTTAAAGGCTGAGAAAGACTATACAGATGTAGTTTAACAGCAGCAGTATTAAATGACACGTTGTATTTATTCCCTCAAGTTTATGTCACAGTCAAAGCAGCATTTCAGCATTTTATTTTACTTATATACAGAAACTAGAGATTTTACAGGAAGTTGCTAAGGTTGAAGGTATAGTGGAGGAGGTTCTTTTTCCAGGTGGATCATCAAAATAAGTGGTCCTCCTACGGTAATTGTCAATCATTCTGGTGATATGTTTAGATAAGGCCGTCCTATGTGCTTGTCCCCATTTTCACTTACCGGTGGTGAGTCTGACATAGTGGAAAAATTACAAATCTTTTGGAAAGTAAGCTTCAATGAGCGATACAAACATAAACTTTTAAACAGATCGTGCACGAGGAGAAATGGGCTCATGCATGCTCTCGCACACCTTACAAGGTGCATGTGCATTTTTTTTTAAGTGGAGAGGGCAGGTCTTTTCAAATATTCATGAAAACCCTCTACTATACCTTTAAGGTATTGTTCATTAAATGCTACCTATCCAGTTATATTGATGAGAGAAACTTGTACAGGCAAAGTTACTGGAGTCAGACCCTCTGAGCAGCTGATCTAACACAGAACATAACAAAAAAATATTGCTCAGATATGCTTTATTTTTTACAAAAACATTGAGTTTTATTGATACTATTTCTAACCTCAGCAGATATTTTTCTGATTGTTTATAGCTTTAGACAAGTACTGGCATCAATGATTTTTTTATTGTTAATTATTTGACCTGGAGCATGTATCTGATGTGTTACTGAGAGGGATCCTGACAGTTATAGAGAATGTTTACCTTAGAATCGGTCAAATTTCTCTCTAGACATGCAAATCAATAAATTAATCTAGTTATAGCTCTTTGCCTTCTTTCAAATCTCTGACAGAATCACATAGAAAAAGAAGTGCCATTAGTTCTATAAGCATAAATTCTTTGTAAATTTCTGAATTCAAAACAAGCTGGAATATATACAATTTTCATGGAGTACATTTTGTTATTAAATGATCAAATGTGTTTCATGAAATAAATCACGCTCTAGAAATGCAGTAGAGGTGAGCAAAACAAAAAGAATTTTAATTAGATGGAATAAAAAATGCTATCAGATGGTTTTTTAAAAGGAAAACATAAAATTATTCAGAGGATCAAAAAAATGTAGCAGCAACGCTAACTTTAGCTGATGCTGTCACCTTTGATCCAAAGCACAATTATAGTGAAATATGCCTCCATTTTGATGTTATACGACCTTTATTGTTTTAAGGGTTGCAACAGTATAAAGAGCATGCTTGTTTTAATCCAAAATATTTGTAACTTTGTATTTTCTACTCTAGATTATAGCTTTAACTGCAGATACTTTGTCTGAGCACATATATTTTAGTTTTTCCAGATAAAGGGAATTGATGCATCTTTTTGTTTTTAGATGAAATATTATAAAATAAATGTCATCTGATGTCTTTCAGAGATTTGACCCCAGGTAAATGAGCTTTTAGGTTTGGTTTGATTTGTTCTTCTTTATATAAATGTGTACGTCATTACATTGTATGTCATTACATTGTATGTCATTACAAAATTTTTCCTTTAGTTGCACTTTGTACCTTTGAACGTGTGGATTTCCAGTGTGACTGAATTAAGTAGAGTCAAACAAATTCATCCATCATCAAACAAAAGCATGTTGAGGTTAGCAATCTAAATTAAACTATATTGGATCTATATTTTATTTTGATATGTTTTTATAAGTCAGTAAACTTATTTGTTTTTTTTGTTTTTATTTGCAATGAGTCATGTTTATCCAAGAGGATCACATCATGTTAAGGTACTGCTAAAAAACTATTAAACAATCTGTCTGTATGATTTGCCTGAATAATCTCTATAAGCTGCCTTAAGATGACATATTGTGAACTGGAGCTATATAAATGGAAGTGAATTGTATTTGATTAAAGGTAGGATTTCTCTATAATGATTTTTTCCTTTATTGCTCATTTATAACATAATCCAACACATTTAGCCAGTTACTGCAGGTAGAACACCATCATAACAGAAAGGAAAAATAACATCTCAGTTTTATATATATATATATATATATATATATATATATATATATAGTAAAATCGTATATATTATATAATTAGTGTTTTCACTTGAAGGGATGAATTTAATGTGAATTTTAGTCCTGAAATAGGTTGATTTTCCAGCAACATTCTAACGTATAAGAAATGATGGAATATCTGCAGGTAAAGCAGAAAAGTAAAATTTTCCTGAGATGCTTCTGAATTCGATTGAAGAAAAATTAATATGCATGCGTTAGCATGGATTTGCCAGAGAGTGGCAGTGTATGTGCAGGAGTCCAGGGTGGCTTAGATGCAAGGACACCATACAAGCTCTGTGCATTACGATAAACCTCATTGTCCTCTGCTTGTTTCCTCATGTCATCTTTACTTCCTGCACTTCATTTACTACAGTACTTCCAGAAAGCCTAAATGATTCATTGTTGTTGATCAAATATCTTCTGTCCAGTCTCTGTTTCCACAGCCGCCATATTTTTCAGAGTTTCAAACAGCAATTGTAGACATCCGTTTTGTTTATTCTCCTTTCTTTCCTGCTCTCACCTGGTAACTCTTACACACCCTATGTTTGACTCTTGAGTGGAAAAAAATGTAGCATCAAACTGAAAATGTCATAACTCATTCCTATACTCTAGCTTACCAGAAACAGATTTACAGATAAAATGTAGTTTCTCCATTTTCAAAAGTGATGTTTATTCTATTTTTACCAATCATCCACAAAAAGCTGTTTTACAGTCAGTTTTGTTCTAAATGGTTTACAGTAAAATATGTAAAAATAGTTGTTTCTATGCACATTTTTTGCTCTCTGCCATGATCAGTCAATTGTAGGTAATAGCTTTATCGCTTCATCTATTCTTAACTTTCTGGAATATGAAACAGGATTGTCTTGTTTATAGCTGACTTACCTTTGTCTCTGAAAATCTTCTCAGTGGTTAAAAAAGGATTCATTTTTTAACATTGCTCTCTAATCAATAACCCTCTCATTCCTTTCCCTAATCCTCTTATACTTTAGACTGGAGTTATATCATAATCACCATTATACTCAACAGTGTCTTTATGTAACCGTACACCAGTTAATGTTTTCGACTCAAAGTCCAAATCAAAACTTTTTTAAAAGATGAGGAAAGTGTTCCTAAAGCATTTTTGGATCATTTTAATTAATATTTTGGTTTATTGTATAAATGGAGAATTATATATTTAACCAAAATTACTACAAATCTGAAGCACACCTGATCACAAAGATTCCACAAAGATTGCCCTCTAATTTGCACTTTGATAGAAATGTTCCCAGTCTCTGTATCACTGCTTCTTCTTATCTTATATGGCTGCCAGTCTTTCATTTAAACTTTTGTTCAAACTTTTTTTTTTTTTATGAAAAAAAAAACATACTGGACTTTTTTTAATGGACTCTGCATCCAGAGGCGTAGCCAGATTTGTTTTATAGGGCCAGTCCAGCAGGAACCATTGTGAACTGAGGGGTGACGGACAGCGCATAGGTGCCAGAATCTCAGGGTCAATCTACACTGATCCAAAAGGAAAATTAAAAAGCACAACCTTCATATTTTCCAAATAAAGACAAAGTATAAATTGCCTCAACGCATGAGTATCCCTTTAGTTTTATATGAAAAATAGTCTTTAGACTACCTAAATGGGCGTGTATCCCTTTAGTCATGTACAAAGAATCTTATGTACAATTTAATTACTTAGTTTTTTGGTGTTTTTTGAAGCGTATGGCGATCTGCATGCATGTGTATTACTATGGGTATGCTGATCTGACAGAACACTGCTTTGAGCCACAGAAGAGGAGAATAACAAACTCCCTTGTGGTGCCTGGAGGCTTATGATAGATGAGGAAGTTTTGGTCCAAAGCAAGATTCCTTTTGTTAAGGTGTGTCTTGCAAAGGATGATTGAAGAGTTTGGACTGTGTATCTCTAAAATACTGTAGCTCAGGTCACCCATTTGCATGTCTGCTCAGACAAGCATATGATGCATTTAGTGGAACTAGGAGAACGGTGGTGCGTACAAGGGGAATTCAGAAAAAACTTTCTGGCAAAACATCAGTAACCATTTGGGTTACATACACATAATCCTGACATATACACTACTGTGTGAGAAGTATTTTCACACAAATTCAGAAAATTGAAATCTGTTTTTCACAATTATTTTATGGACACAAATGTCTATAAATCAAGCATCCTTTTCCACAAAGGTCCTGGGGTCAAATCCTGGGATTGTTCTGTTTTTTCATGTTTTGCTTTGTATGTGTAGGTTTCTATAAAACGTTTCATTTTCCAAATTAAACTTTATTTTCAGTTTGTCTCTTTGTTACGCAGCAATAGACCAGGTGACTCGTCTTTCCTAATGAAGTTTGCATGTTCTCCCTTTTATATGTAAAAGCGGTCATACTGTACTATAAATTTGGTATATTTGGACCTGTAAAAACAAGGCAGGACAAGCAGCGTTGCACATTTAAATGTGTACCACAAGAAGAAGAATAACAGAATAAAAAATAAAAAACATACAGCCCTTTAAAACTGACTATAGTTGACCACTACCTAGTGATATGACAAGACCAAGTTCACAAAAACAAACAGAATAGCAAAATTCTGTGGTTCTGTTGAGATGAAAAAAAATGCTCTCCTTGACTCAACACTGCATATGCCAACTAGTCAGCTATACAAAAAAATAATAATATGAAAATGAAGTCAGGAAGCACAAAGATGCGTAAGAAGGGAACTCTTTTCTTCTGAGGCTCCTACTTTACATGGTTTCTCCAACAGGAGGGGAAGAATCAGAAACTCGTGGGGCAGCATTTAAGGAAAACAGTCCGAGTTATTAATCATTAGCCAACGAAAGATATATATATATATGTTTTAAATCAGGCAATTTTTTTTCTGGATTTGAAAACTAAGCAGTCCACACGATCTCGCCTTTAGATGGGAATCTGAGCTTATAATACATCTCCTACTCACTGCAGCCAGAGGGCTGCTGTAAAAATGTAGGGAATTATTTACAACCACAGGAGATGTACATAACAAAACCACCTTAATGTCTGCGTCTGTAAACCATTGATCATTCTTTGGCAGATTTTTTGCATCATTTAGAATTCAACATGTGTTCTGAAACTTGACTTATCTGCAAACTACTGCTAAAGAAAAGTGAAGGGAACACTCAAATAACAGATCCTAGATCTGAATAAATGAAATATTGTCACTGAATACTTTGTTCTGTACAAAGATGAATGTGCTGACAGCAAAATCACACAAAAATCATCAATGCAAACCAAATATATTGACCAACAAAGGCCTGGATTTGGAGTCACAAACAAAAATAAAATTGAAAGTCAAACTAAATGGTGATCCAGCTTTGATGTAATGTCCTTAAAACAGGTCAAAATGGAGCTTAATATTGTGTTTGGCCTCCACTTGCCTGCATGACCTCATTACAATGCCTGAACATGCTCCTGATGAGGTGGCAGTTGGTTTGCTGAGGGTCCTCCTCCCAGATCTGGACTTAAGCATCTACCTGTACTAACTCCTGGATAGTCTGTGACGCAACGTGACGGTGGATGGATTGAGAGATGATGTACCAGATGTGCTCAATCATATTCAGGTCTGGGGAAGGGGAGCTTCAGTTCATAGCTTCAATGCCTTCACCTTGCAGGAACTGCTAACACACTCCAGCCACATGAGTTCTAGCATTGTCTTGGATGGGCTGCATTACCTGAGCCACTTGTGTGGGTTGTAGAGTGAGTCTCATGCTACCAGTGTGATAGCACCACCAACATACAAAGGTGACCAAAACATCAGCCAGAAAAGATAGGTAATTAGAAGTGGTCTGTGGTCCCAACCTGCAGAACCACTCCTTTATTGAATGTGTCCTGATTGGTAATCATTTCCAACTGTTGTCTATTCCATTTGCAGACAAGCAGGTGAAAATGATTTTCAATCACTCCAAGAGTTGCCTTCAAAGTGGACAGTTTGATTTCACATAAGTTTGATTTAATTGAAGTTATATTGTGTTGTTTAGTTTTTGTTTCCTTTAGTTTTTTTGAGCAGTTTATAAAGGGTTAGCCTTACACACAGGGCAGCGTCAAGTTTTACAATTATTCAGCAGTAGCAATCAGGATATTTTGTATGTCCTGGCCTTAAATTCCCCATATTGTTGTTAAAGACAATTTTTTAACCACGTTTTAACTCTCGTTGTCTTAACAACAACAAAAAAAAAAAAAAAAAAAATGCTGCTTTTTGTTGAGGTTTCGGGAAAATTTTGCTCATAAAAGTATTCCTTGAAATGTCCCTTGCTTCTTAACTCCCCAGACCTGGATGAACATGTCTGCTCCATAGATACCTCGTTTCCCAACTCAGCTCAAATCTGTAGGGACCTCAATGTGTCATAAAATTGGTCCTGCTTTAGTTTATAAGGACGGATGTATTTTGGGTTAATCATGTAACATTTATCATGAAGACAAAAAAGTGTCAGGACATCAAGTGCATTCAAAGTCCGGCTCAAAAATCAGGTCCTGCTGAAATAATTAAGATGGTTAGACATTAAACTAGGTTAACAGTGGACAGAGCAAATAACTGTAGTTCATCAGTTATACATTCAACCAATTTTCTTTGAACAGTATGTCAGGAACTTTCACCAAGAACATTGGAGCAGCTGCTAGAGAAAACACATCAAATCAAGAACATAAGAACATTCATTGCTGCAAATCATAGTAAGTATAACAGTATAACGTATATATATATATATATATATATATATATATATATATATATATATATATATATATATATATATATATATATATATATATATATATATATATATATATATATATATATATATATATGCATTTTTGGTACCATTACTATTTAAATTCAGGACACTTATCAAAACAGGGCTTTTATTTAAGCGGAACTTTGCTTATTAAGTTTTTCATATTTTGAGGAGAGTGTATCTGTATGAGCGTTTTTAGATGAACATTTTATCAAAAATAAATCATATCCCTAATATTATCTTGTGAGATTTTGCACAGTAACAGATTCCAATTTAATCAAGAAGAGTCTTTATTTCACATAATATTCTGAGCAAGTTCATTGTAGCAAGTTGATTAGGTTTCTAATTTCTATGCTGTTACAATTGGGCTGGGTTGGGCTATCTCTTACTTCAAGACCTTCTAACAGATTGATAACTTTTTGATATGAAAGGGTGTGATCACCCTTAATTAGTTCTTGTCAGATTTATGCTTTTTTGGGAAAAGGATAACATCACAGAAGAGTTTTGAGTTGGAACTGTGTAAACATGCAATAGCCCTGTTATAGCTCAGAAACTAGCGCTTTCTATAAACATGACTAAGTATCAAATTAAAGGAAGACAGGAGCATTTGATATGCAAGGGTAATGTGGAAAGAGAAACTGCTTAAAATCCTGGAGAACACTCGAAATCAAAAGGTTACAAATCTCACAAGTATTCACTAAAATTAATCTGATGCAAAAGGAAGATGACTTCCCTTCAAGATGTGAATCCCAGAGTGAGAGGGATCCGGATCTCATCTCACAGTGCACTGAAGAGTCTGGTTGAGAACTTCACCATCGGCCAGGTAAGTCCATCCTTTTCCTTTCATTTAGCAAGGATTCATTGATAGTTATAGTAAATATAGTCAACTCTATCACTACCCTATGGCTCAATGGTGAAAAATCAGAAACATGTTCACAAAAATGACAACTACTGTGTATGTCTATCAGATTTTTTTTAAATCTCCTAATTATGAATGATTTAATTAAATTGATTTCAATTTACCTCGAAAGCACTTCTTAAAATCAGATCTCGAAATTGACATTATTTAATATATCCTGACTCTCTCTTAAAAAAACTACTTTTGCATGCTCTCTGATAGCTGTTTGTTTTTAGCTCTAAACATTGTGAGGCTTAAAATTCTACCAGATCAGAGAATTTAAGCAATTTACAACCAATTACAATCGGAGTGAAACTTTCAGATAACAAATCCCCTCTACATGCAAGAGAGCCTCTAATGAACTGTTAAACCTATTATTTTAATAGACAGGAATACATTTTCTTCAGGAAATATGCTGTCCTATTGTGCCTAAAAACAGGATTTCCTACAGGGGCTGCAAAAATCTTTCAAGGAGGTGATTGATGTTAGCTGTGGTGATCCACAGAGAGCAGGGATGAGACCCATCTCATTTGTTCGCAGGTTGTTTCTTCATGTTTGCTTCCCTTTGAGATTAACATATGATAATTATTTATATATCAGTTTCTTAACATTACCGTGATTTATAAACTGCTTTGTAGTAGTAACGAGACATTTAGGGTGGCAAAAGGGGTGCATATGTGATGCGGATACCAAATGCAAACATGGAGCTAAGTAATTGCAAAGACAAAACTGTGTTCGAGCATAGCCAGAGGAAGTTTTTCAGAGTTGAACACACAAAACAAATGCATAAGAAAAACACTGCATTCGCAAAAAATAGAGAGCAGGAAATGCAAATGTGCTGCAAACACATACATGATTATAACACAAAAGACAGAAACGTTCTCTAGACACATAGGAGGAGAGATAACCATCAATACATATGGGACCAGACATAGACATTAGTAGGCAACAATGTCTGTGGACCAGATCCACTACAAAAGCATAAAATGGATGTCTGTCAAGCGAACATTTGCTGCGAAGAAAGAAAAGATTTTCTTTTCCTTTTAATTATTTTTCAAGTACTCTTTGAGCATCCCACTTATGTCTTTACTAAGGGTCTGGTCCCATCTGAGATGATAGTTTGCAGCAATTACATCTGTGTCCACTGTTACCAACTCTTTAGCAAGGAAAGTTGCTATTGGCTGGTCAGGAAGTCACTAGATTACGTTATCATCACATTTGCATGTTGGAAAAGGCTTTGATTCAGCTATGACTTGGGGATATAAGCATTGGCATGGCAGAAGGTGAATAAAAACATTCTAAATAGATGTAAAGTGAAGATATATATACATGTTTAAGCTAAAAGTAGTAAAGAGCTAAGTTAAAGCTGCAGCAAAACTTATTGTTCATATGTATCAGGGCAGATTTACAGGACAGAGTGTACAAAACAACATGTGCAGATGGGAAGGCTGAGAATGACCTTGCTCGCACACACACACACACACAGAGAAAGCTGATTAACAAGGGAGAAGAAAAACAGGAAACAACTCCATACTTGGGGATAGGAATGTAGGAAGTACGATCACTCGGTAACTTCTTGTGGGACTTGTGGGTCTGATTCTCCTTGACGAAGATAATAAAAAGAGCCTGTGTTGCACAGCGGGTCAGAGTTGCTGTTCGCAGATGCAAGCTGCTGCTGCTGCTCTCCCTTTGCAGAGGCGAAAGAAAAGCTTTGTTGTCCAGCATTCTTTATTTCTCTCCATGACCTGCACATGAATCAACGGACCCGGGGAAGCTATGACGGTTTTCAACAAAAGCTAAAGATCAAATCTTTAAAACAAATACCTCTTTTGATAATGTTCTACCTGAACCAAAACTACATAAATCAATCTTATTATGTTATTCGATTAAACATAACTCTTTATCGTTTGAGTTACCACTTTTGGTAACTTACATAAGCTAAGTTAAAAACCTAATTATCTAAGTAAGAAAAAAAATAAAAATGAAGTTCCTATATCATCAGTAATGTTTTAAGGTCATGTTCCTTAAAAAAAATATCTTTGTTTCTTTTTGTAAGTGCTTTTTACAAATTCTTAGAGAAGCAATATTTGGATTTTCGGTTACCATATTCAAACACATGACTGTTTTTGGTAACATTGACCTTACCATGAAAATATAGAATCCTAGATCTCCCTCGTTTGACAATATTTCATCTAAAAAAACAACAAAATAGCATCCTTTAACATAAGACATCTCTAAAGTTGTGTTTGTTACACATTTTAATGCCTTGATGACAGAGCTAGGAGGCTGATATATATTAAATATAAAAAAACAGATATCAGATTGTGAAAATTAATATTTGATGGTGGGACAAAAAACCCATCAGTGCTGGTGCCAGATATGTTTGCCACATGGGCGGTTCTACAGATGGTCCAGCAGGGGCCAGCACCCCTTTAGAACTGGTCCTTGCCCCTGTACTGAAAACACACACAGAACACATTAATCATATTTGTTGCTCCTTAACATGCCTCTGCTGAGCTAAAAGAGGAAATTCAGCCCTTAGATTCAGGAGTGTTAGAGAAGAGATGTATCTAAAATGTACAGGATGGTAGTTCTTGAAGAATTAACTTCAGCATACCCTTGGAGTCTATTTTTTTCTGAACTGGGCAAGAAAAGAGGTAAATAAAGTGTGCAAAGATCTGCTAGTACTACAGGAAATAATAGAATTATAGCGGCATTAAATTATTACATATTTATTAAAAACTCAAGCAAATACAACAAATCAACAGTGATCATAATTAGTAGCCAGCTACCATCTATATTCCAGCAATAAGAGAGCAATCCAATGCGATTTAAATGTTGAAGCTCTTGTGTGTGTAAGACAGCAAGAGACACCAAGACCTGCCTTAGGTCACCTCTGATTGGTTTATATTATGTGTTGCTTTCCGTGGTTGGTTAGATTTAGACACAAAGAACTGCTGGATTGGTTATCTTGGTCAGTCAATTGGAGTTACACTAACAATGGCCAGCTGTATTAAATAAATATTGAATGATGTAGAAATATGCATGACAAATATAATTTGTGACGTGGTTCGTAAAAAATGGGTTAAATTGAGTGACTGCCACCCTTAGTGTGGGAAGCTTGGCAGCCTTGTTAAATGCGTTCCAGTTTTCGGCTTGACCAATAAACACTTGCAAGTAGTGCCTGAACAGCCCGGCGGATCTTGCCGGCATGCATGTGAGAGGAAAAAATGGATTCTCTTGTTGCACTAACCTCATTTCGGGGTCAACATACTTGGTAATATATGCGTATTACGGCACATATATTATAATTCAGCAAACAGAAACATCCTTGATGGTTAGCCTAAAGCAAACAAACAAAAAGTTCCTCTAAATAGTCATAGTATTGAGTGTTTCTGTTTAAAAATCTATTTCTCTATTTTTACTTGTGATGTTACTTTGAATTGAGTGCCGTGATTTTTCTTTTTAAGCACATTGTTGTGCCCTGAACTGCTGACAGAAGAAATGTTTCCTTCTGGACGTCCAGGCTAAGAACTCAAAAAGTTCCTTGAGAAGTGTGATGGTCAAAGTCTATTGGGTAAGAATTTAAGAATTTTTATATATAAAACTCACTACAAAACTATGTTCACGCAGCAGTCTGAAGTGACTTTAAATCCGATTTTAACATGCTCATATCCAACCTATATGTATCTATTTTCATGACATTCTGAGCAACTGATCTGATTTTTAATACAACTCTGGCCCCTTGGCTATATGGTCACGAATCTGTCATTATCCCATGGTAAAAATGAAGGAACCTGTGTCTGAACAGCCAGGGTGATGACTTCATCCGACCTGAGCGTCGTGATATCATGACACGCGCCGGGACTGGAGCATTGGCCGGGCGGCGGCGGCCCGTTGCTTTACCCCTAATAGTATTGACAAGCTAATTTGGTGTTCAATTCCATTTTAGAAGCGAAATCATCTGTGTGGTAGTACTAGCATCTTTGACATGTGGTAAAACTAGCAACAGTTCAGTGGACAGGATGAATAATGGTAGCAGCCAGCATGCGTGGATGACCATATACACTCACGTTTTGATTTTAAAAGTATAACCCTTGAGATGTCTGGGGACAGTGAGTTAAGCCTACATATTCCACATGCTGGCGTACCATAAATGATAAATTATAAACAGTTTAGTTTGTGCCTTCAACTGGTTGCCCATAGGAAGACGACGTTACTTAGATATAAAAAAACAAATATCTTCAGAACAGCGCAGGGAAAATGACACAAAACTCATCCTGAGTGGTAGAATAAAGTATAGTGAGTAGAGTATGCACATTTGCAAAACATCAGCAGAGGCTTTCAGTATAAAAACAAAAGGTGTTCCCCTTTAAATGTTCCCAGTTCAATAAACAAAGCATTACCTGCCACATATCTGATTCAATAATCATTTAAAACATCTATTGTCATTTATTTTATATGGAACTATGTACATACTTGTATTATAATAAACTGTAATTACAATAATCGACAATGTTCTGCACCATTTATCTTTGTTCTTTGGGAAGGCAGCTGCAGGCTTTTTTGGACTCGCAATGAATCACGGGATACCTAACACAAAGTAGGACACACCAGACACGTCCTTCAAAAGGGCTCAATGAAGACTGCATTTATTGGCCACGTATTGGAGTCTTGGTGATTTAACAAAGGTGACTTCATTAACTGGTGGAAGAGTTACCAAAACTATTTAGGCGTAAATGATGATATTCTTGGCGCCCTGTGGTTTCGCGACAAAGTAGTTTGTGAATCTGTACAAACTGGTGCATCTCTGAAAATTTAAATCTTACAGTGACCCCAACAAAAAAATAAATAAGTAAATATGTACATATATATATATATATATATATATATATATATATATATATATATATATATATATATATATATATATAAATATATATACTATTTTTTTTGTTTTGACAACCTTTATTCCCTAAGGTGGTATGTGCTGCAGTAAAAAAACAAAACAAAAAAACAGGTGTTTTGTATTGGCCTATGACTGTGGATGAGATCACGCATCCCTGCAGCATTGGCATATACGGGGAGAACACAACCCCGAATCGGACCAGCACTTCTGAAAAATTAGATTGGGAGATCCCAGCTCGCTGCAACCGTAGAGCTGGAATGACCCAGATGCAAAAAGTGCAATGTTGCAAGGGTTTTGTGATATCTGGTATTACGTGAGTCCTCCTTGTGGCTGGCTCAAATCATTTGGAGTTCCCAGCAGCTCCAAAATGTCAATGCTGGATAAGCGATATGTTTTGATGATCGTTTCTCATTCTTAAAATATTCACACGGAGTGAAAAATGCGTTCTCTGCGTCTCCTTGCTTTTTTTCGATGTCTTGTGCCTGCAACTAGTTGCCCATAGGAAGATAATTACTTGCTTTACTATGAACAAAAAACAAATATCTTCAGAAGCGGCTCCAAATGACACAAAACTCATATGGGTGGAGTAGAACATGTTGTCAAGCGTGATAAATGAAGGGCCCAAAGTAAAAATCAGTAAATATCAGCCAAACCCATTTGCAGCATTACCTCCCACATATCTTATTCAATAATCATTTAAAACATCTATTGTCATTTATTTTATATGGAACTATGTACATACTTGTATTATAATAAACTGTAATTACAATAATCGACAATGTTCTGCACCATTTATCTTTGTTCTCTGGGCACAGAGCTGCAGGCTTTTTTGGACTCGCAATGAATCACGGGATACCTAACACAAAGTAGGACACACCAGACACGTCCTTCAAAAGGGCTTAATGAAGACTGCATTTATTGGCCACGTATTGGAGTCTTCCAACCTAAACAGGCCTCGGTGCCGCTCTATGATGTAATTGGCCAACGAATCTGGCCTTCGGAGGATGTAGCCGCTGAATTCTTACTCAGCACATGAATGTTCTCTACTTTTTAATGTTCATTTTGGGAAAATTCAATTCCACTACTTTTTAATCCACTAGACATTCGGACACTCTTCTAAAAGGGCGTAAACACTATATAGTGCCCTATATATTGATTAGGGTGGACATTCAGATACAGCTGCTATATGTAAATGAACCACACCACAAGCCAATCAAAGAAAGGGCATTTTTTTATCCAATGTTTACATCATTTAAGGAAAAAAAAGTTATCAGATTGTTATAGAACTAAAACTTAAATGTTTTATATTAGTTTGAATATACTTGCTTAGACATCAAGTTTACATTTTCCTGACCAACTAGTCTTAATGACGGGAAAATGTTTTTTGTCAGTTGTCCTACAGTATATAAAAATGGACGTGGAACGTCCTGAAATAGTCTGTCTGGAACCAGATCTCACATACAAGATGAAAGCTTTGATGAAGCCAATAATAATAATAGTAATATGTAGAAAGCTCAAAGAGATCAAACCAGTCCAAACATAGTTTAGATTCTATACTTACCACAAATTCTCGCTTATTTTTGAAAATAAATTAATCATATTTGTAGGTTCAAACAATCGTATCTTTCATGGAATCAATTCTATTTTTAAAAAAAGTCCATAAAATCATTACTACTAAGAGAAAGGGGATGGACAAGTAAGTTTTAAAGAGAAATCTAGGATTTTTCTCTATTGATGATGAGAAAGAAGCTGCTCCACTTTGCAACCTTTTAAGACCTTTGCAGCAAATAAGTGAAATCTATTAGATTTTTTGCTTTAAATTGCCATTGTGCTGTGTATTTATATATGTTTTTTTTTATTGTTTTAGTCTCTCCATCTCTCTTAGCAGCCTATTTTACTTTATAAAATTAGTTTTGGCTTTAAGAGTTTTGATTTAGCATACTGTCCACCTTTAGTAGCCAAATAACACACTTTATATCTCATTATGGGCAAAAGTGCCATCAACCTGAAGTAAAAACTAAATTTTTAATTTTTTTTTTGACAATGAATTTTCAGTGTCTCTACCAACCTTTGAATTTTACTGAGAGCTCAGATTTCTCTATCAAATTCCAGCAACCTTAAAGACATCAGTTTGGGTTCTTTAGATTCCTGTCATTGAATCAACCAGCTACTGCACCAAATGTAATGTTTTATGTTGACACCAACTTTTTTTAAAAAGTTCAATAAACAGCAGATTTTTCCTCTGATTTAAGGTTCCTATACGGCCTCATCTGGACTGCCTCACGTCAGACAAACCATTGCTGAGTTCATCATGAAACGGGATGGTGTTCCTGCATACGCCGAGAACATTTTCATCTCCTCTGGTGCTCAGAGAGCTCTGATGGTATGAATACTATGCTATGTCTTTACTATTACTATTGTTTAATGGTAGTTTTCCCCACATCAATAATACCATTGTTATAGGGATCATTATGTTGCATAGCAACTTGAAGGATGTGTCAATTAAGATAAAATACTGTCAGAGATATACTATGAAAAAAACTATTTAAAACAAGACTTTATTAACAGTGTTACAAAAATTTGGCAAACTTGGTGCAAATTTATTAGAATTTTGAGTAATCCATGACATCTGCTTTAAATGGATTGTCATGTTTGTCTTCAGAGGCTGGGAAAAACTTCACAAAGTTTATTTGAAAACAGATCACAATAAAGAACAATGGTTCTGGGATAAATCGGGTCCGGGTCTGGTCACGACTGGTTTTCACTGATCAGAGATTGAGCAGAGCGGTAGAAGGGGGGAACCAGGAGGGTCCAGAGGCTGAAGGCAGGCAGAGGGCTAGGCAGAGGCAGGGCTGAGTGGTAAATCTTACAGAGCAGGTTCAGAGCTTCTCTCTCAGTTCTTTCTGAGAGCGGGCAGGCAGGTATCAGACTGATTCGGATTTCCAGGGTTCTTCTGAGAACAGACTGCTTGGTTTCATGCTTGAGAAACTCTTCCAGGTTTCAGGTTTTCAGGAAGATTCTTCCTGAGAAACAGAGAGGACAAAAACAGATTAGGTTCAGGTTCAGGCTTCAAGGGAGTCAGAGAATCAGACAGGCAGGTTGGCTCCGGCTTGCTAACCATAACTGGCAAAACACTCTGGCTACTACTTTACAGTAAATTGAAAAAGTAACTTCACAGAAGTTCAAGTGCTTCTAAGATTTTCTTTGTATTAAGGTTGGGAATTTAAGTCAGTCAAACTTTTAGTTTTCAATTTTTATTCATTTGTAATAATACATTTATAATTTAGTTCTGCAATTGTTTCCATAACATGAGGACAGACATTTTTTTTTAATCTGTACATTTACAACTCTTTAAATAAATTTCATATTTTGAAAAACAGATTTTTTTTTTTAAT
The DNA here is from genome assembly GCA_018398635.1 of Cyprinodon brontotheroides. Classification (NCBI taxonomy): domain Eukaryota; kingdom Metazoa; phylum Chordata; class Actinopteri; order Cyprinodontiformes; family Cyprinodontidae; genus Cyprinodon; species Cyprinodon brontotheroides. The sequence continues at coordinate 1,045,851 of JAGKQL010000018.1, forward strand.
TATACTGAAAATGAGAAACAAATATTAACTAAACAGAAAATCTAATTTTTATAAACAAAAAAACTCCATGGAAAAATGACTCTGTGACGAACTGAATTTAACTGGATTAGAGGATTCTCGATCTGCTTTCCCATTAAATCCGAAGGATGAACGTACTTAGTCTGCCCCTGGTTTAGAGTTGATGTGCATCTAAATCATGTATTTCTGAAAAAATATTTATCGAACCAGGGGGAACATCTTGAGCTTTTATATTTATTGAATAAATACTAGGGACAATTTGTTATTTGATTATTTTACAGTTAACCTGAAGAAAGGACCAAATCACAAATAAGCATATCATGCTTTCCTTAATTTGATTAGAGGTCAGATTTGGGAATGATTTTATCAAAAAAAACAGTGTAATTACAAATCAGGAAACTAGGGAGACACATCTATGCTGCTACCTTCCGGTAACCATAGATTAATCACGGTGTCCTATTACATATTCTATGTATTTAAATGTAAAGAAACATGTTCTTAAAAATGTGTTTGCTTAGATAAAACATCAAGATATACAAATACTTACAGATTTCTCTGTATTTTCAAAGATTTATCAATCATACGCAATAGAAGTCCTCAGCAACATCTGATTTCCCCAACAGTATTTTTGTCTTCTGGATCAAGAATCACAAGAATCTATTGTTTTATAAAGCCATGAGCAAATTAGTAGAAAATTCATAGCTTAGAAGGCATTCATCAGGCGGGGTTCTGTTTTTTTTTTAATGGAACTTTGGAAGTCTGACTTAGAAATATAAAATAATGGAAGATATAACAAAAAAAATGTTATTACTAAAAATAAGAGATTTTCCATTATTTGTGTTTAAATACAAAAACAATTAATAAGCGCTGTTTCTCTGGTTTTACTGCATACAAATCACAAAAATTGCTAATATACAGCTTCTTATATAAAGCATGAAGCTTAAATTGCTGTTTTTTTATTGCTTTCCTGAAGCACTGGGTATATCCCTCATAACAATTGTGTTCCAAATGTTCCTAAAATTTAATTAATTCCCACAACCCTAGAAGTGTTTAATAAGATTGACTGATATTAAGTCAGACTTATCAATGTGTGTGCTAAAGAACATGCTATATTTTTGCATTATTTTGGTTAAATTAAGGCAATTATGTGGTAAAGAGAAATATTTAAAATGTTTTGATTGTAAATGTCCCTCCTTGAAGTTGAAAACAAAGATTATTTTGAGAGGATGATTGAAAGTTTAAAGTTAAAGGAAAATTACGGTTTTTAACACTTTAGCCCATTTTCTGTAGTGTCCAGGATGAAATCGAATGATCGACACCAAAATTTTGACAATGGTCCTGTCTCTGCTTTTTGCCTATTTAGAATCCACCCCTGGCTGCTTCCAGAATTGCTTCCATAGAGCATGTCCGATAATGTCCTTTAAAACAACCTTAAACGCTTCGTTTTTTTAAATATACCAAGATATAAGTCATAGCGCTGTTCAATGACGCTCCAAAAAGTTTCGTGAAGAAAACGTTCTGTAGTGTTTTATTTAGCATTTTTGTAAATCCCATTGGTGCCCTGTTGATAGTCAATATTCGGCTGCCACCGGAAACGGAAATGGGGCCTGTTTACATAGTTGTAGTCTTGCTCATCGTACCGATGCTAAATAAAACACTACAGGAACGCTTTTTCTTACTTAAACTTTTTTGAACGCCATTTAATAAGATTGACTGATATTAAGTCAGACTTATCAATGTGTGTGCTAAAGAACATGCTATATTTTTGCATTATTTTGGTTAAATTAAGGCAATTATGTGGTAAAGAGAAATATTTAAAATGTTTTGATTGTAAATGTCCCTCCTTGAAGTTGAAAACAAAGATTTTTTTAATGCCCCTTTATTTATTTTTTATCTGCCATCAAATATTAAGTCAAATCAAACATGCAAGAAAAAAACTGTAGTTATTAACTTACTCTTATGTATTAATTTAATTATATCCTACATTATTCATGTTTTTTTTTTACAAAAAATGCTGCAAAGTTGGTTTTCCTTATCAGTTGTATCAAATTTGTATGTATTTATTCATTCAGTTTTTTAATGAAATCCAATAAAATAGTGGTTAAAGTATTTTCTAAGTTTAGCTCAGTGAAGAAGGTTTCTGTTTCTGTTTTAAGGTATTTATAAAGCTGCTGTCTGGAGGGGAGGGGCAGCATCAGACAGGTGTGTTGGTCCCTCAGCCCTGCCCACACACACTGCTCCCAGTGCTTGATGAGGCCGGGGTGATGGCGGTACCATACCGGCTGATAGAGGAGAAGAACTGGGCTGTTGACAAGAGTGAGTTGCACCAAGCTCTAACGACCTACAGAGGGCGCTGTGAGCTCAGAGCAATTTACATCAGCAACCCAGGAATCCCAACAGGTACATCTTTTACTGCACCCAAATTAAATAAAGATCTTTTTCAGACTACTGTGGCTGATGTTTTCTCATTTTTAGGACATTTGCAGGACAGGAAGTCAATAGAAGAAGTGATAGAGTTCGCTGCAGCCGAAAGACTTATGCTGCTGGTTGATGAGGTGATGATTGTATACCGCTTCAGCATCAGAAGAATCATTTTATTTATCCATTAGCTATTCTTCTCCTCCCTCCAGGTATACCAGGACAGCATTTATGCACCAAACAGAGAGTTTATTTCATATAAGAAGGTTCTTTTTGAGATGGAAAAGCATCTGAGAGACGCTGTCGAACTGGTGTCCTTCCACTCTTTATCCTGTGCCTTTGTAGCAGAGTGAGTTCCTGTTACCTTTTATATCATGTCATTAGATAATCAGATTAAGCCAAGGAAAATCTCAGCAAAATACTAATATTATATTCTTTCTAAAAAGATTTTTATGACTTTTTAAATTACCTATCTTTTTACAAAATAATTTTGAATTTCTTTTTTGGAATCTTAAAATTATCTTTTAAATATTAGTTTATAGGTTTTATTGAACACATGTTTGTATATTTTGATAATTAAACAAAAATATAATTAGTATTTTGAATATAATAAGTATGCTAATAGATTTTCTAGAAGATTGCAATCTTTTCTAAGCTCAGAGTATTTTAATCAGCTCCTGTTGATCTGTGTAGATGTGGCCTCAGAGCAGGATACATGGAGGTGGTCAACATTGACTCCAGGGTGATGCATTACGTTGATACCTTGCTCTGCACTGACATTAATGCCCCAGTCACAGGACAACTTGCCCTGGATCTCATGCTCAACCCACCCAAACTGGGTGACCCTTCATATAACACATTTGCTCAGGTTAGAACAAAACGAAAGGTTCATCAGCAGCTCATGTTGTTCACCTATTTACAGTCTTGTCTTCGATGATATTTTCATTGAAGGAGACTCTCCTGACTCAAGCCACTCTGGCCCGAAATGCTCAGCGGGCTCTGAAGCTGCTGAACGATCTACCAGGAATAAGCTGCCAGCCTGCGAAAGGAGGAATCTACCTTTACCCACATCTGGATCTACCTCCTGAGTTCAGGAGGCAAGCCAAGGTGTGGAAAGGTGCAGTAGATATAGCAACCAAGAACCAAGTACACACGATTTAGGAATAAACAACAACAAAACATACTGCTTCTCAAAAATATCGTGTTAATGGGAAATGAGAGGACACACAAACCATATAGCCTCATGTGCTGCTGATCCAGTCTATAAAGAACAAATAAGCTAAAAAAAATGGTTTATAAAGAACAATGTAATTTAATTGTATTTTATTTTACATTTTTAGACACTGCTGCTAACTCTCAATAACCCAGTAGTGCCTTTTGTTAGCTTGAATCAACACGGTTTCTTAGTTTTTTCTATTTTCTTAACATTTAATTAGATATATTTATTCTTATTCTTGAATAACCAAAATACAGAAGCAAAATTCAAAATGTAAAATACAAAAGTTTAACTTTGCTGTTATAAATAGGTTATATTTTATGGAGGACAAACTCTGCAATATTTAAAAATAAATACATAATTAAATAAATGCTCAATAAATAAATAAGCATGCAATTAATTGCCCCCAAAAATACAATAAAAAAAATAAATTTAGGTAGAATTTAAATTATACAGTGAGACATAAATATATATATCTTTTTTTTAGCTTCTTTATTTATTCGCCTTTGTAATAATTATCTTATTTCTTTATTGTCTGTTATAATCTTTAACTTTATTTATTTATTACTTATTTTTCAAGTATTTATTGATGTGCATGATATAATATTTTTGTCTGTTTTATTATTCCTTTGTATTTTTTTGTCCTCTTTATTTCTTCCATGCTATTTATTTCTGCCTGTCGTTTTTTACATTTCTGTCTGCATTTCTGCCTCATTATGTAAATGAGGAGGGGTGTGTCTAAGAGGGTCTCTCCTCTAATCCTGTAGATTCGACCGATGCAGTAAAATGCTAACCAACCAATGGGCAGAAGTTGACCCTCTTAGAAACACCCCTCCTCATGTTTCTGTATTTATTTTTAAATATGGCAGAGTTGGTCTTGCATAATATTTGTCTATATCCCAAAAATGTTTTAAAATGCATGCAAGTCATCAGAAACAAATATGAGCTAGCAAATGATTTTATATAGTGCCGAAAAGAATTTAAAACTAGCATTTAGTAAAACAGGTGGAGTCTTTATTAATAAAACAAAGTGATCGACAACATCAAGAACAGTAAGTTAAAATGATATGGTCTTCATGATTCACATGCTTAAAAATGAAACAAAGAAAATTTATGGAATGAAAATCTTTGTCCTATTGTACTGTTACTCATGTTTGGGTTTTCAGATGTTAGGACTGGAACCAGATGTGCTTTACTGCCAGATGTTGCTGCAGGAGGAGGGTTTGATCACAGGACCAGGCCAACATGATGAAAGAACTGGCAGCCATCATCTAAGGTAGGAAATATCTAAGTTAGATCCAGCACTGAATAGTTTGTTAGTACAAATATTGATATTTACAATTTTTGACTTTCCTTTAGATTATGTGTTCTGGTTCCTCCTGACACCCTGGATGAGGTTCTTTATCGTCTCTCTACCTTCCATCTTTGCTTCGCTGACAGAGATGTTAACATATTTGAAAGATAAATATATTAGCTCTGTGCCTGACATGTTTTAGATGTTAGCTTTATTGGGCAACAAACATAATTGCCTTGTATTAGTCAAAAGAGTGCTACAATAGACAAAACATAGAATCAAATAAGAAAAGCACAATTCAAATAAACTAGTGTGGTAATTGGAAATGACTTGATAAATGTGCTGGTTTAAACAAATTAATCGTATTAACAAATCAAATTGAAGTTCAGTGAAGTTTAAAATCAATCAGCTCATAATCCATAACTTTTTAGGTTTAATCCAAATTTCTGATATGGCAATAATTGTTAATAGTCTTCTAAATGTCTCCTAAGTGTAACAATAGTAACTGTCATTAACACTGAAAAAAAAAAATAGTCCAATATGTAATTTTCTATGTCCAATAACTATAACATGTATATAAAATTAATTTGCAATGACCAGGAATTCTTTGAGTTATTCCATCACTGTCACTGCTGTCAGATAAATGAGGTATTTTGGGTAGCTTGTGGTGATCGATCATACCTGTCCAGCTCCTCCACGTTCCTGATGACCATGACTTTGCTATGGATCCACATTCATCGCAGCAAAGCAATCCAAATGCCTCATGAGTTATGTGTTTGTTAAGAGAAATCAAAGCAAAACATCTACTGATGAAAATGATAAATCATCAAATACATTGTTGTTGTTTTTTTAATTCAGGCCTTAACTCCTAAAAATTTAATAAAAAACAAAAGGTAAGAAACTATAAACAACACATCTGTGTTTTAGTCATTGAATTGTCAAAAAAAAAAAAAAAAAAAAACTCAGCATAAACAACTGGTTCTGCCTTCTTTAACACCCGCCTCCTTCCTGTCTAGCTGGGCATTTAGTCTTCCTTCAGTTAGTTGAACAAAGATGAGCTCTATGCAGCAGGTAAACCCGAAGGTCCGTGGGATCAGAAACATTGTGAACCTGCAGGGTCTCGCTGCACAGATCACTCAACAGATTGCAAAGGTGAGTCATCTAAGCACCATTAACAGGTTCCAACGATCCCTCGTGTTTGCAGTTCTAATCCCGACTTAATCGTTCGTTGAGCAATAAAAAAATCCCCACTTAGCCTTTGGCAAGTGTTATCACAAATAATACAGGGCAGTCCTTTAAACTGTGTAGGCATCTAAAGGAAAAATAAAATATCTGTGTTGTATTATTCATCGGCAGAGGTTTATACAGAGTCCTTAAAGTTAAACTGAAACTTTGTCTGGCACCCTCTTGGTTAAACTTTAATTACATTAAACCACCATTTTAAAGGTTCATGTTTAACAGGAGGAGAAAAGTCAGTGCAGTAAAACTCACAATCCTGTTACTATTGTGGCCATAATGGGAGCAAACACTGTTCATCAATTTGTATGATTTATTTAGGTTTCTGATCTCCTTAGATGCCAACTTCTATAACTTTTAAATGTCTCATCTTGTTCTTTAGATTGTTATTAAACTGTTTTTAGTTCTTTGAAATCAGGTTGTACAAGTTTTCATCTTTCCTTGCATGGTTCTGTCTTTAGAGATTTAGAGTTCTTAAAAAACAGTAAAAGGAAGAATGACTGAAACTTAGCCTTATTAGTGATTCAAATATTCTAAGCATTGCAATATTGTTCATGCACAATATTATATTATAGATACCTGCTATCAAATGGTAAATATTAAATCTAATTCATTTATAAAATTATCGAATTTTTTTTCGGCCTTTTGAACATATTTAAAAAACTCGAAGAAAAAAATTATTTTTATGCAGCTGTAGACATTTTGATTAGCTACAAGCCTTTTCAGTTCACAGGTTGCTTTAAATTCTGCTTATAAAGATATGCTGCTTTAAAAGCAAGGATAAAGATATGAATATTATTAGTTTATGGTCTAAAGACTATCCAGCTTTACTTACAGATAAATCTTGATTAACAACCTAAAACTAAACCAGATTTTCACGAGAGCTTAAATACAAGTGGGTTACATACAGACACAATGCTTTGGATTGTGGTTTTTGTTGAATGTTGGGCTGAGCAAGTTCAAATAATCGATTTCCTTTCATGCATTTCCTTCATACTAACTTTATCCAGCTGGACGCAGTTAGCTTGATGCTAGGAAGCACCTAATGCACTTCCATAGAGTTCGTAAACTATGACATGTTTCTTAGGGTGAGCAGAAACCTTTTCAGAGGGTGATTGATGTCAGCTCAGGAGATCCCCATAGGACAGGGATGCGCCCACTCTCGTTTGCTCGCCAGGTTGGTCCCAAACATTTTGTTTGCACTTTTTTCTCAGTTTCATTCAGATCATCCCTAAAAATTCATCCATGTTACTGCCATCTATTTGCTTCACCAAGGTCTTGGCAGCTTGTTTGTACCCTGAGCTTCTTAAGGACAACAGTTTTCCTTCAGATGTTCGCCAGAGGGCGCAGAAGCTGCTGGGTGCCTGTAATGGAGGCAGCGTTGGTAAGGTGAAACAGACTTATATCATTAATGTCTGGCAGTTTCTGCTCTAAAAGCTAATCTAATTACCCATGACAGGCTCATACTCTGCCTCTTCCTGTGGGATACCCCAAATCCAGAAAAGCATTGCAGAGTTTATCACAAGGAGAGATGGCGGTGTGGCTTCAGATCCAGAGGACATCATCTTCTCCAGCGGTTCACAGACAACCTTAATGGTATGACAGTTATAGCTGGAAAATCAAATGTTATGATACAACATCCAATGTTTCGGTCTATTACTTTTCATTACTTTTAGTTGGTTCTACACTTGATGTCTAGTGGACAGGGGCCCACTCAGGCAGGTGTGCTGACCCCCTTGCCATGTCCACACACCCTGCCCATTCTGCTGGATGAGGCTGGCATCAAACTGATACCATACCAGCTGCTGGAGGAGCAAGGTTGGGCCTTAGAGCTGGAAGAGCTGCAACGAGCTCTGAGGACCGCCAAGGGGCATTGTGAGCCCAGAGCCATTTACATAAGTAACCCTGGAAACCCCACAGGTATGAAGCACAGAGACCATCAATAATACACAATTAAACACTGAAAGAAGTGAAATCTCCATTTCAATAGGTCAACTTAAAATCTGATGTTGTTCCGCATAAAAAAAAAAAATGATATTTGTGGATTGATCCAATAACTTCACATTACCTGGAATTAGAAATCATGGGGGAAAAAAAATCGAGTAAGTAAGTAAGTAAATACCTGCTTCAAGTCAAAAGGTAATAACTTCCCCAGCGGTTTAGCCTTTCACATGTGGTAACTCATGTGAAAATGACCTCATTACCCGGCCTAATTAAAAAAATAAGTATGGCCACCACTGCAACACCATGTGCAAGGTTTATGTTACAACTAATGCAGTCTATTCAGTTTTAGCACAGAAATGTTTATGAAGGGAAAGCGTTGCAGGTATTAAGGGAAATGTCTCAAATATCATACAATAAGACAATTTTCTATGAACTCTGAGGCGTTACAGGTTCATTAGCTTGTTAAAAAAAAATTAAAAGATAAAACTATTGATTAATGCAATGTTGAAAACTAAAGGCTGTTGTCAATAAATATTGCTGGAAGTTAGATTTTTTTTTCACATCTTTATTAAAAAGTAAATTAATACTTTTAGTGTTGTTGTTGTTTCCAAGTTAAAATTTTAAGTTATAACAAAGCATAAAACTTGTTTATGTTATGTTATAAGTTATAGTCCTACTTTGTATGAATGCAGTTTCTTTCTTTGTCTAAAGGTAAAAAAAACAAACAAACAAAAAAACATTTTTAATAAATATATTTTCACCCAGCTCGTAAATTTCTTTGGAGAAAAAGTACTATATTTAAATGTAACAAATTACAGTAATTCTTTAAGTTGATCCAAAGTATTTTTTTTTTAGTTGAAACCCCCTGCAGATTTTAAAAGTAATTTTAATGTTATCAACATTTTTCTTTTAATATAAGTTTATAGATTAAGATTTTGGAGTGACCTAGGCAGAGGTCATTCAGACTAAAATCTGATCCTCCGATTTAAGACTGGTTCCTTAATTCCAGCTCCAATCCTTTCAGATCAGATCAAATGGCCGAATTACCTCCTCAGTAGACTTAGACTCAACTTTATTTATCCCTCGGGATTACTCCTTCAGAGAAATTCTGGTTCCAGTAGCTTATATAGAGTACAAAGAGCAGAGTTAATGCAGGGTGCATTAAAGATAAAAGTACAACATTCAGTATAAAAAGAGTGTATATAGGACAAAAAAAAACAAACATTAAAGAGTTGTAATGTCCAATATGTTTCCTTTAGATATGAAACTATCTGCACAGTAGAGAGCTAAGGAAAGACTACAGTTAACTTGGATTATTGCACTTGCACTGCAGAAATGTACTGACTATATAAATAAGTAAAAAATATACAGATTAAACACTAGTTGACTTGGATTATTGCACTTGTAGTGCAGAGATGTACTGAATTATAAATAAGTAAAAAATTACACAGGCTACACAGTATTGGCATGTCTTCTTGCACAGTGAGAGAGTAGAATATTGCACGAGTGACAATAGGTAATGTTTTACATAAGATATCTAAGGAGGGGGTTGCTGACCCTTGTCCCTCTTCCTAACACCTCTTCCTTTCACCAAGTGAGGAGTTGTGCTGCTTGTTGGCTTGTGTTCAGCAGTCTGTTAGTCCTGCATTTGGGAGGAGCAATCTCCCACTGATCAGGCTCCTCTGAGTGGTGAAGAAAGTGTGCAGAAGGTGGATATATGGATGTAGTCAGGTTCTCCAGACTCCTGCAAATGAGCTGATTATTTGACACATCTAAAAGGTGTTTTACTAAGGACCTCCGGGACTGGAATTAAGGAACTCTGTGATTGAGTCCTGGGATTCTGTGGAGCAAGCAAAGAAGGCTGCATACCCCCAAAAACATGACGCTCATCAATAAAGAACATTTATATGACACTTTTTCTAAATGTGAACTTCATTTTAAAGTTCAATCCTAATTTAGATATTTAATCTTAATTTTTTTATGTATGTTTTCATTCTGTTCTTATGTCGTGCACATGTTTTTGTATTTTTTTTTTACTATTCATATTTTACTCAAAGACAAATAAAAAAATATCTTGTGTTCTGTTAGGTCATGTACAAGACCTTAAAACTATAGAAGGAGTGATTCGGTTTGCTGCATCAGAGCAGCTCCTTCTTTTAGTTGAAGAGGTAAGTACATTATAAAGTGGTAAATTATAGATTTTATTTGTTTTACTGTTAGAAATAGTTATTTTCTCTTACCTTTTCACCTCTTTTTAGGTGTACCAGGACAGTGTGTTTGGACAGGAGCAAAAGTTTCTTTCTTACAAAAAGGTCCTTTTTGACATGGGACCTAAATACTCAGACAAAGTAGAGATGGTGTCGTTCCACTCAATATCCAATGGCATCCTGGGAGAGTGAGTGACCAAAGCTTTTTAAGGAAGAGGAATGATTTGATTCTAAAGTGATAATAGTGATAACCAGCCTTTGATATCTAATGTTTTGCTCAGAGATAGCTGATAAGAACTTGACAAGATCCAAAAATGATGTTTTTGAAGTGTCATCGTAAAGAAACATTTCACAGTATTTCCTGAAACAATTATCTCATTCTGCAGTTCATTTAGCTTTTAAAATATTGTTAGACTGTGATTCCAGTTTAGCAGCATACCTTGGTATTTTACCTGCACAACAGATTCAACTAGATATGCAGCTGTGCATCTGTTTACATGAAGAGACAGAACAGTCTGTACTTCTGGCGGAAGATTAGAAGTTCTTCAGTAAAGTTTTGTGTTTTGTTGTGATATGGTAAAGTACTCACTTTCTTAAAATTTGAGTAAAAGTAACAGATACTTTCAAAGCTTTAAAAAATACCGGTAAAAGTGGAAGTACTCATTTTTAAACTTCTACTCAAGTAACAAATGTATGTACTGGTTTGATAATTTATTATTTAAAGTGTATAAAAAGTAAAAGTAGGAAACCTCTTTTTTCATGCCGTTGCTCACATTTTAAACTGGATGTCCGCCAATAGGACTAGGATCTCCTCATAGTGTTCATTTTCAAATCATTCTCGTATTTGGGTGCTACTAATGCTAACGCCACCGCCAATGATTTGCTGCAATGATTTGCCGCTAATGAATACCGCCGACCGAATCTGTCGCATTCATCTTTGTAGTGGTGCTTCAAATGCAACGTAGATTCCCCGCATCCAACTAGATTGAATTCGGTGGCCGATGACGGAAAAATAATAACGTAAATTCGTTTGAAAATGATCTAAAAGTTAAAGTAACGAAAGCCAATTTTTAAAATGTATGAGTAGAAAGTACAGATATTTGCAGAGATGGGAGTAGAAGCAAAAAGTCACCATAAAAATAAGTAAAGGTAAAAGTGAAAAATATAAACCCATTTTATATTGAAAAATCTAAGTATTTGTACCATTACTCCCATCTCTGCAGCGAGATTAAGCGAAGGTATTTATGCACAAGTCTGTTGTGGGACTGTGATCTATCCTTGCAATCAGCCTGTGGGTGGTAGAGCAAGGTTACTTAAAAAAAGCTCAAGGAAAGCTGCAGCACTTTTATAGTTGTTCTTCATAAAATGGGGAAATTATAGGAGCACCTGTGATCTCTTCCTTTTAGAGGGAACAGCTTGAATAAACAGCCTAAAGTCAAAGCCATGGTTTCGTGTGTTTTTATTTTCCACCCCCAATAAAAAGCCCTATGTGTTGGAGTGTTCTTTAATCATGTTAGTATTCAGAATGTAAAACAACAGAGACAGGATTTTACAAACTGGTTTGGAAATAGGCTCTCAGTAAATTGCATCTTATTTCACACCAATTTATGCTGCAAAAAATGCTGCTCTTTAGCGTAATATTTACTTTCACCTTAAATCAACCTATAACTCTCTGTTTAAAGATGGACTTACTGAAACAGTGCAGTTAAGAAGAGTGTGGGAACTTGATAGATATAAAAAATATTGGGCAATAGTTCTTTATCCATCTTTAATGGGATCAGGTCCAAAGAGAAAATTATATGGCTTTCTACAAAGCTTACAGCATGCATCTCATTTTATTTATATTGACGTAGAATATCTGAATTTTACTTGCCCTGTTTAGGTGTGGTCTGAGAGGAGGCTATATGGAGGTCATCAACATGGACCCACTGGTCAAAAGCTTTCTAATGAGTATGCAGGCTCCTTACAGCCCTCCAGTTTTACCACAGCTGGCATTGGAAATCATGGTTAATCCACCATCACCTGGAGACGATTCACATGAAGTGTACTCTCAGGTAGGGAGAATATATACTGAAAAACCCTGACACCAAAAAACAAACAAACCCCAAAAAAGGAACAAGTAAACATTATTTTAAAATGTGTGTGGAAAATCTCATCTCTATCATGACGGCCATTTGGAAAACGTGAATATTCTTCTTTCTTATTATTCCCACAATAGTTTGTGTAAATCTAAAATGTCTTGATAAATGTCTCTTATGAAAAAAAAACCCATCAATTTTGCATAATTGATGGTTGTATTAATTCAAGTTGTAGCTTTTCGCTTTACCCCAAACCAACAGCTGAAGATTAAAACTTAGACATTTTAGATAAAGTGTTCCAGTAGAGTATGAACACTTTACCCAACTTCACCAAACACAGCTGTGATGTAATACATGTAGCTCAGGAATTTTTAATCTCTTTAATCATCAAAAATATGTTTTTAGGCAAGGAGCTAGCAAGGGTAATGCTGAGAATATCAGATTATAATGATGAGCATCACAAGAAAAAACAACCATGTTTACGCGGCTCACAATTAGAGATAAAAAATAAGTAAGAAGAAACTAGAACATTAAAGAAAATGTCTTTATACTCCCTCTATATGTTCAGCCATGGCAACTGTAAATAAAATTATGTTATCATCTTGTATAGATGTGAAAACAACAACAAAATAAATTTTTAAATAAAAACAATGCATCTCAAAAAGTTTTTTTCATACTTTTCTGACTTCTCTTTTTATTCTTCAAGGAGGTTCTCCAGAGAGCAGAGATTATCTCCCAGAATTCTCGGCGAGGATGCGAGTTTCTCAACAACATAGCAGGGATGAGCTGCCAACCGGCGATGGGAGGAGTATTCCTTTATCCTAGTCTGCAGTTACCTGTTGAATTCATACAGCAGGCTGAGGTAAGTTTTAACCTAAGAAAACTTTGGAATATAATGACAAAGGCAAACATGATAGATCCAACCTCTCTAAAACTTTAGTGATAGTAAAATGTGGTTTTTTTAATTTAATAGGTGTTAGGAATGCAAGCTGATGTTTTGTACTGTCAGAAGCTACTGGAGCAGGAAGGTGTTTGTTTGGGTCAAAGGCTTCTGAGAACGGCCATGACTTCCTAAAAACTTTCACATTAGGTAAGTTAAAATGATTTTCTGAGATTAGCTAATGTATGTATAAAATATATATATATATTTTTTCTATCTATTACTGTAGCCTCTAATTTCCCCAAAATACCTTAGCTATACTGATACTGATTCTAACTAATTAAACTAAATGTGTGTAATGCTATTTCTAGTTTTAATCTTTAAACAACTCAAAAAATGTTAAAAATAGGTGGCAGTTATGTGGAGTCTGATGTTTAACTGAATTGCTCCAAATATTAAATCAATTTCTTCTCAGACTTTGTGTTTTAGCTCCGCCTGCAGTCCTAGAAGACGTCCTGCAACGTCTGTCTTCGTTTCATTTGCGCATCCAGGAGAGACACCACTGACAGGAATCAAAAAGGATGCGAAAAACAAAAAGCACATTAAAAGATCTTTTGATTTTGCTGGGAAAAATAACTAATTACAATAAAAGTCCATGGGGTATTTTGATTGCTCCTCAAGCATATGATTGTTATTAACATTTAAAGTTGTAGGAGTACCAATGAAGTTGTGCAATCTGCTGGAGGACATAGTATACCCACTCTGACATATTTACTCTGTGTTTTTATCTACATCTGTTGCAGCTAGTATAAACTTAATTCATATAAAGTATAGACAGCCCACTGTTGTTGCTCTTTGCTTACCCAGAAGGATAGATTTCTTCAAAGTATCTTGTCATTACCCTTGAGTGTGATCATTTTTTGGTTAATTTCGTTTCTTTTTTTTTTCTCTTATTTATTCGTTTATTCTGTTAGTGTACTTTCTTTACTTCATCCCTTTTATTTACCTCATCCTTAGTATTCCTGTATATTTATATTTCTGTTGCATACTTCATTAGGTTTTAGACTGACGACTGACCAGCTAATGCTCTCTTGTGGACATATCATAGATATTTGCTCACCCAAAGTTTGTGATAAATCAATTGCAACATTACATTTGGAGTTATGTCTGCAAGTTTCAGCAAAATATTGACCTCAGTGTCATAGCAAACTAGTCATAGGTTGTCTTGTTCCAGTGTAAAACAACCAGACAGATGCCAGCATCTCTACAGAAGCTGCCCTAATCTGCCCACTGAGTTGAATGGATGAAATGATTACATTTATATTAAAATAAATGCATAATAATAAAATACAAATATTTTATCTTCTTTTAATTGAAAATTATATCATTTAATTGTACATTTCATTATGAAATAGTCCAGTATTTAATTATGTACTAAATAAACTAAATATACATTTAGTTGAGCATTTCACAATTTATTGGTACAATAATATAGTAATGTAATAAATGAAAAAGTTTTCAATTAAATTATTTATGGGTGAAATAATTTATTTAAAGTTGAATTTTTGTGTCCTATAGTGAATTTTTTTCTTCTATTTCATTATGTAATTTATTTATCCATTTTATCCCTTCACCCTTTACAGTAGCCTCTCTCTTTCTC